>JARHVA010001089.1:0-105000 GCA_037957365.1 Torreya grandis
AATACAATGCTATAGATTCACCCTATAGGGAAAATAGTTAATTTTCACCCTATCATTTTAAATTTTATCTTTGAGATTTTATCCATGAGTGACTTAAATAAAATGACATAAATACCATGACCAAGGGTACTTCTTGGTCAAGTTTGAGAACATAGGCAACCACGAGGCATGGGACCACTAGTTAGTACCTTTATTTTTTGTTACATTTTAATTTAATAGAATTTTTTGCATGTTAAAGTTAACAAAAAATGAATTTATTTTTTTCAAATTAGTGAATTTGACCGTGCAAATGGCAAATTCATCATTTAAAATGGTGAATTTTTTAACATATTAGTGATATGGTCCATGTTACAGTGATTTGGTCCATGCAAATGGTGAAATCACTAAATGTCAAAATGGCATAGAGTGATTTCAAAAAATGATAAATTGGTCTCACCCAAATGATGAATTTGTCTATGAAAATGGCAAATTAGTCATTAAAATAGTGAAAACATTGAGATAAAATTGATGTCATCCAAATAGTGAAATTGAATAAAGAATGGTGGAATGGTGCATAGTATCACATAAATCATCATGAAAATGTTGAAATGGTCTACAAACTATTTAGTAATGAATTCATCATATACATAGTGAAATTGGCCTACTAAATAGTGAATTCACCTAAAAATTATTAAAATGTCCTAATAGAATAGATTAATAGAAATTAAATAGATAGACATAGAAAAAATGATAATAAAAAATAAATAGGACTAGATGACAGGATTTTGATAGAAAAATAAATGTGATTAGACTTAGTAATAAATTTTTGATCTAATTAATTTTGATCAAATTTTAAGAGCAATTAGATGTGTTGATAGCTCATGAATGATAGTCACAAATTATATATTATCATACCATGTGGATAGGTGATATGTTTGGGTTCTTTGATATAATTGGTCTACTTAACATATTAAGGATGATAACCATTTGAATAGATTGGGTGATTCTCAATGCCTTAGTGGAATGGTGGAAGTCCAATATATCTACCTTCTAGATATTGATAGGGGAGGTTATAGTCATTTTGGAGTATGTATGGTGCATATTATGAGTTATGATCATAGGTTTTCCTTTATATTGGTTTTTTATGAGAGTTAGATAGGAAAAAGTAGAAGACTTGGTTAGACCATTGGTTATTGATATAATATGGGGTGGATACATTATCATTGATAAGATTGAGATTGTGATGGGCATATCGCATGATGGGGATATGGATGAGGATGTATTTGTACCCATTGTATTTGATCAAGTAGTGTTAGGTTGCATGGTTATCGTTAGTAACATTTTACTACTTGATAAGAGCAATTAGTTTTTTCATATGGGATTGGGAGGTATGGTCTAAAACATGCTTGTAAAAATAGTTGTTTTTACCTAGGATTGGCCATTTTATCTCAATTATACCATGATCTATAATATGTAGTTCATGGAGGTGGGCACAACATTAGCCCAGTGACACTACTCCAGATCTGGGCATGGGAGAATATATCCATTGAGTGACCTATTGGTATATGACAATAGAGGGGTCAAATGAGTTGATGGCACATGGTTGGTATTAGGTAGGGTCAAGGCACAAGATACATAAAGGAGAGATTAAATATTATAGATGAATGATAGATGCAATGATGGATGTTGACTTGACATGGAGGCCATACCAATTTATTTATTTTCAATGGCCAAAGGACAAGGAGTATATGCTTTATATGACTATTGCATGCTATATTATGGGTTGATAAGAGTATGCTATTGAGTGATATAGTTTAGATAGGGTAGAGTGGTATTTTATATTGAATTAGGATATACCACCAAGTCCTCACTATTTTATTCATGGCATGAGAAAGAGAGGCATCATTAGGGACCATCCCTTGAATATGATAAGGCTAGAGGAAGTTTTGGATTGGTAGTATAGTTGGCTTAGGTGTATGTAGGTGGGCCAAAAAATGTGGGAGTTATAGAGGAATATGCACAACATTATCTTTTGAAAATAGCTACTCTAATGGATGGAGAGGAGAGATAGAATCTAAAAGGTCAATTGAGATAGGTTTTTAGTACTATTTGTATAACCAATTCCTATAACTAGGATAGTGGATAGTGGAGCATTGAAGGAGGGTAGAGATGAGGAGGGATAGTTTGAGATGTATGAGGTAGATTGTAGAGATGAAAAAGAGATAGAGTATGTGGAAGAGGTGGTGGAGATAGGCACATATGAGGATATGGTATAGGTACATGTTACAAGAGCTACTCAAGGTGTACATGTGATAGGGGATATAGGGTAGGCTAGCTATTTGAGACCCATAATATCTACTAAGATTTAGGCACTTATTAATAAATTGAGATAGGAGATTAGTGTTAGGGAGACTAAGCTGATAGGTTTACAAGGTAAGTTTTACCACCAATCATAGTAGTTATCCTCAACTCATAAACACATTAGTGAAGATTAGATAGAGATGTTTAGAATCCATGTAGAGATAGCTAATATGCATTAGATATAGGTATAACTTACTTTATAGAGGTAGGCGGACACAGATATAACATAGGTAGGGATGGCTAGGTTATAGATAGAACTAGATGAGGCATGATAGGTTGTGAAAGAGAGAGGTTTTATATCTATATATAATAATATACTTTAAGCTAAGGATGAGGATACTTATTAAAGGAGTTTATATGAGGTAGCAATGCCATTAGTAGCTTTAAGGCCTATATTTTATAAATAAATTACATAAAGGTTAGCTTCTAGATCATCTCAATCACACAAGACATCAACATCATCTATATCAATAATAAAACCCCCTCCTTGATCATCTACCATGGGTCCTCTAAAACAACCACCTACACCACCTGATAGGATAGGAGAGAGTTAACAGTAGGCTAACCCATAGGATAGATCTACTAAAGACACTCATAGCTAGAGTTGATTTCTTTAAGATAGTGTTGCACTTTTTGATTCATGAGATGTATTGATGTTACATGATGTACTCAAATGATCTAAGATGTAATTTTATTATATTTAGATGTATATGCCCATTTTTATGTATATGGACATTGGACTATTTGATATATGAGATGTTATGATAATTAGTGTTATATCATGTAATTTTGTAGTTTACTTGTTTATGTCTCTTTCTCTTTTTATTAATGTTGATGAAAATATCATGATGATTGGATTATATAGATAGATATGTATATTATTTATGGAATTGACATGGGAACCATCTTGAAACTTGATTTTTTATACTTCACATGATAATATGCATCATAATCTTAGAAGGATTGTGATAACATATGTTTGTCAAAATGCATAACAATTGATTTCAAAATGAAAATATATACAACTTAAAATAAGATATGGAAAACCTAGATTTAAATGTATAACATAATTCACTTAAATCAATTATAATTTAGATATAATCATTGACAACTCAAAATCATGATATGAATAATCAATACTTAAGTGTAAAACATAATATACAAAATTAATGCACCCGAATAACATACAACATACAAATAAGCAAACAAATATTAAACATACAAACACACAAGTGTAAGTGAATAAAAATTTAATTAAAAAAGGAGTGTGTGTGACAAAAAGGCATTACTCTTTGAGACAAAGTGTAAAAAAATAATCATGATTGGGGGAAATAAAAGAATAAGGAAGCGGTGGTCGAGCTGACTCCAAATGCCATATACAAGTGGATGTTGGATATATAGTCTTATGTAATTCATGAAAAATTTTGATCTCCCAAGGATTTGGGATTGAATAAAATTGATGATAAGTTAAGAAGATATATTATAGAATAAAAATAGGAATAGGGACTTGAAAAATGGTGAGATCATACAAGGAATTTATTATTTTTCCAAAATGGCAAGGGGTATGCTCTAAAAATGTTAAGATCATGGGACAAGGGATGGTCAAGTTGACCTCATAAAATTAATAACTAGCTAAATAGTCTAATTAGACCTCAAGCCACTATAATTCAACCAAAAATTAAGCACATAAAATGATAAGTATGACCAGGGACAAAAATGTAAACAATTTGAGATAGAATGGTTATGCTCACAAAATGGTGGGAGCATGAAATATGAACTCACAAAATAGTGAGAGTGTGGTATTTAACTCATAAAATAGTAATATCATGGGATTTAACTCACAAAATACTAGTGTATGGGATTTAACTAGAAAAATGATGAGAGCATGGGAATTAAATCATAAAATAGTGAGAGCATGGGAAGTTGGTCCCACTTTTTAAAATGTCATGATCACAAGGAGATGGATATCACCAATGAGTTACTTCATTATTTTCCACCCAAATAAAATCAAATGTAACCCAAGTTGAGTAACATGATAGAAACTAGTTAATTAGATGACATTAGAGATGGGTACTGATGGGAAAATTTTGGGGATATTGATTCGTGCAATTTTTTACAATTTTTGACATGATAAAATCTTTGGATTTTTATGGATTTTTGGAATATTTTAACTATTTATGTAATTTTATAATATGTGAACTATTTAGGGATTTTAATAATATTTAAATTGTTTAGGGATTTTGGGAATAAGACATGCATAAGAGTATTATGATAGAAAAATGTACAAGAATAGGAATAAATAAATCTATAAACACCTATCAAGGTAAAGGAATATTTTTGGTGTTTGAACTTGATAGTGCATAAGAAACATGAAGAGGTTATTCCTAGGCTAGAAAATTATGTAGGACCACTCAATAATAACTTGGAATAGGATATAACTTCCTCTTTTGTAATAATGAATCAGGGTGAAACAAGAGTGAATGAATCAAAGGATTTTGGGGATATCTATAGATAACCAATGACATTACCTCATGTGACACTTTTTTTTTCAAAGAAATCCTAACATAAAACCATTATGTAGTTCTACTTTGATCTTGTTAAATATTAATTTAATTTACCTATGGTACCTCTATAATTGTAATCAGATCATTATGATAATAAGAAATGGAAGTGTGGATTAATTAAATTATGCCTCCATACAAGGGTTGAAAGGAATATGGAAAGATAGAATAGAATAGATATGCCCCCAAGTAGGAACATTCATAGACTAGAGTTTGAAAACCTCAATCATGAAAGCATTTAAGAAGCATAATATTCATTGGATCATATAATTCATCACCATTTGGAGTAGCCAATCTATTTGCACTAGACCCATAAGTAGTTGTAACAATAAAGGGGCATAACCTATTTGGTTCAAACTTAACTTTATTTTCTCATTCAACATTTGTATTCTTTTAATTATTTTTGAGCATAAGATCACCAAGATCAAACTCTCAGGAGATAATTCAATTGTTATATCCCTAGTATATATTTTTTTTATAAGACCTGAGATTATTTAGGTAGCTAACCTTTTCTAATATAAAATCTCTAATTCTGCTAATTCAATCACTAGGTAGTCTTGTTCATCAAGGACACCTTGTAATCAAATGCAAAAGGTTAGAAGCTTGATATCAATATGAATAATGGCCTTAGAGGCATTAAATAAGGAATAAGGAGTTGCATTAGTAGGAGTGTAGACATTGGTATGATACATCCATAAGACTACACACATTTTAATGTGCCAATCATAGACAAAGTTATTAATAGTATTTTTAATAATTTTGATAAGATTTTTATTAGATTATTTTTCCTAGACATTACATTGAGGGTCATAAGGGGTGGAAAAATTATACTTGATGTGGAACTCAAAACATATGGTAGTGGGATCCTTATCTTTCAAGGATGTACCATAATCTAAGATGATGGTGGAAGGAATGAAATAATGTAAAATGATGTGATTCAAGATGAATTTCAAAATATGATTACTAGTTATGTAATTGAGATGGATTGCCCTTACCCATTGATAAAATAGTCAGTAGCAGTAAGGATATGTTTATGACCATCTAAAGAAGTAGGGCTAATCTTACCTATGAGAATGATCCCCCATGTTAAGGAGTTGTAATTGGTTATAGTGCCTCTATTGGATCATGAATTAGATCACCATGTTTTTGACATGCAAGACATTTATTTAAATAAGCACATTAATCTACTTAAATGGTAGGCCAATAATAACAATTAGAAAGTAACTTCTTATCTAGGACCATACCACGAGTGTGTGCCCCACAAATTCCTTCATGGACTTCCCTAAGTACTAAGTTGGATTTTTATGTACTTAAACAATAAAGTAAAGTTCCATAATAGCCTCTATGATAGAGAGAAGTACCAATTATGGTGTAATAGGAGGTGTTTTGGATAAAATATTTATTTTTATGGGATAGATTAGGAGGAAGGATGTGATCATGAAGATAGGAAAAGATGTCATGGTATCAAGGGGAATTGGGACCAAAAATGGCACATATTATTTGAGAATGTGAATAATTATATTATGTAACAAGAATATGTTCAATGAGAAACTAGTATTAGATTTTAGAAGAAGAAATTTCAATCATTTAACCAATACTATCCATAACATCACCTGACTTATTATTTTCTCTTGGAATTTTCTCAAACTAAAGGGATTCAAACTTGAGTTTTAGAGCATCCACCATAGTTTTATAAGGCACCAATTTTTCATAATTTGTTTGATACTAATTAATTACTTGATTTATAATAATATATGAATCACCATATACTTTCAATTGTTATATATTACATTACACAATAATACAAAGTCCAATAATCAAAGCTTCATATTCAACTATATTATTTGTGCATGGAAATCTAGTTTGAAAAGATTTGTGAATAAGAATGTGATGTAGCATGATTAACAATAGTCCTAATCCTAAACCATATGATGTGAAATAACCATTGACATAGATATTCCATTCATTTTCTTCAAGTAGCTTCATAATAGACTCATTAAGAAAGTGTATTGTGAATGGAATAAAATCTTGAAGTGGTGTTTCAACTAGTTTATCAGTCAAGACTTATCCTTTGATTGCTTTTTGATGTGTGTAATAAATATAAAATTCAATAATAAACATGACCCATTTTTTAATTCAACCTATTAAATATATTTTTCCAAAATATACTTTAATGGATCCACTTTAGAAATCAATAGTGTCTTTGTATTCAACATGTAATTTCTAAGCTTTTACGAAACAAAAATTAATGCAAGACATGATTTTTTAATTGGAATATACTTATAATCATAAGAAACTAATGTTATACTTAGATAATAAATAGCTTATTCTTCTCTTGATCATCATCCTAAGCAAGAAGTTACCCTAAAGTGCTAGTAGTTATAGAAATGTACAATAACAATGTCTTTCTTGACATAGGTGGAACAAGCACATGAATATTTTCTGGGTATTTATTAAGTTTCTCAAAATCTTCTTGACACTATGTATTCCTTTGAAATGTAATGCCTTTATTTATCATATGTATGAATATATGATAAGGATCAATAATTTGAGAGATAAAACATTTAATAGCCTAGATTTTACCCTATAGATTATGGAGTTGCTTAAAATTGGTAAGAGGTAACATTTTAGTAATAAATTTGACTTTGGATTGATTTTATTAAATTCCCCTATAAGAGAAAATGAATCCTACAAAAATTATAGACTTAACCCTAATAATAATTTCTCTAGGGTTGATACACACTTTATACTCATTAATTCATTAAAATATTCTTCACAATAGTATTGGATGCTTTGCATAAGTTTTAAATTTTCCTAAGATATCATCAACATAGTATTCAATAATATCATGGATGAGATCATTAAATATTATAGTCATTACTCATTGATAAGTGTCTTATGAATTTTTAATCCAAATGACATGACTTGATAACAAAATGTACCCTAAAGGGTTATATGTTATCTTGACTTGACCTTCTAGAGCAATCTTAATCTAATTATAACCTAAAAAACCATCCATAAGAGATATCATCTCATATCCAACTATGGAATCCTTAATCATATCTATATTAGGCAATGGAAATTCATCTTTAGGATAAAATTTATTTATATCTCTAAAATCCTATAGATTTATATATCGATTATTTTATTGCTAAGAAGAACATGTTATAAATCTAATCTACATAGGTAATAGGTTTGATAAAACCTACTACAAGTAATTTTTCTAGCTCAACTTTGACTAGGATAGCAATCCATCGATGCATATTTCTTTGATTTTTCTTAATAGGTTTGGCATCAATATGATTAACCAAATGATGAAAAATTAATGAAGGATCTAGATGAGGAATATATGAATAGGCCCAAGTAAAAATATTAATGAACTTTATGAGAAGGGAAATAATCAACTCACACTCCTATAATGTGAGGGATACACCAAGATTTATTATCTTAGAATCAACATATGTACTAAAGTTGACTTATGTCATGTCTTTCATAATAAGAATGGAACCATAGTCCATAATTTTAGGAAAAGAAGATAATTGATCATTATAATTAGAATAAGGACTCTTAGATGGACCCAAGTAAGAAGAATTAGAAACATTACCCTTAGGAAATTGATAATGAGCTACCACATGTGGATTCTCTAGAACTATGCAATCAAATTTGGCATGATCTTCAGGCTTGATTTCAGCACTATATTATAGATATGGAATTCTAGACTCATAGTATTCTAATGAAGGAGAGTGAACTTACTCATCTAATGACACTTGAAATAGTTTTTCACTAGAGTACTCATCTTTATCTTTACTTTTTCCCTGATCCAAAAGTTCCTCAAAAATATTTTCACTTAATGATCTTGATGTTTCATTTTTATTTTGACTTAAGAAGTTCACTTTCTCCCTAAAGTAGGCCATAGGATCCAAAGTGAAGACAAAACCCTATTTTTTTTCCTATCAGTAAACCATATCTTAGGCCTAAGAACTATAAAAGTGATTCTTATTTAGATAATTCATCATGAGAGATATCATTTGCTTACTAGTCCCAATCAATAAGGTCAGGATATTGAAAGGTAAGTGGAATGGTAGGAATAGTGGAAATGGTGAGAATAGATAAGGAATAAAATAGGTTAATGCTTGGAAAGATCATCATATATACTATAATAGGACTTTATGTCATTACTAGGAACATCATCATTTAGTACATAGGGTAAACCACTTTCAGGATGTTTGGGGACTACCCTAAGTGGTTTGTATCCTAAACCTTATTTTTAAAAATGTTTCATATGAAGAATATGATCTAGTCGACCTTGCTATTTTTTCCTAAATCCCTTACCTTTATAATCATTATGAACCATTATTATATTAGGAATATGGTACTTTTTACACTAAAAATAAGGAGATAGATCCTCATTGTACAACCATGACTCATCTTTTTGTTGTTTTAGTGAATTTCAGCTTATATTTTGAGAAAAGAAGAAGAAGAAATTGGGTATGGTTGAAAAACCTATTTGATTGTGCCTGATTCTTTGTTTTAGGAAGATAAACCACTTAAAAAATTGGTTGGTTAGATAGATAGTTGAGTGAATTGCCTAATGCTAGCTAGATCCTAGAAGCAAGAGCTTCTTTAGGGGCTATGAATCCACATGTTTTTAAATAATTAAGTTTAGAAAAATAGAATGTAGATTACTGTCATAAATAAGCAAAAGCTACTAAAATCAAATACAAGAGATGCTTTATAAAATAAAATAGACTAAAATGACTAATATAGTAATAAATGGGTTAGTAATAATGCTAAACAAATCAAGTATGCTTTAGAAAATAGTGTGGGGGTCTACGAATGGATAGATGAAAAGAAAGTTGGATTTGGTTGAGGGTAAGTGGGTAAAAATAGATTTTTTTAATTTCCTACCTTAATTATCATTGATGGTTGATGTGACCATTAGTGGTTAAGGTGACCATCGGTGGTTAAGGTGACCATCAGTTGTTAGATAGACCATTAGTGGTTAGGATGACCATAAATGATTACTATGTGTTGGGTCTAGGTTGATAAAAGTCAAATTGATGGGATCACAAAATTCAATTATGGGAGATGGGTCTATGATTGGATGATTAAAAAATACAAATAAAGTAATTGAATAATGGAAAACAAATACTTATATTACCATAGGTTGGTTTGATTAATCATTGAGGTGGTTGACTCATTGGTAGAGTCTAGCGTGATTCTAGTAGAATAATGGTACTTGACTATCAATTGAGGGGAAGTAGTGAGTTGGATCTCTAACATGATGGTTGGAAAATTAGATTTCTAGAAGAACACATACAAAATAAGTTTTTGATGTAAAATCTCTTGATAGTTTTTGATCAATTTCACCTCTTGCTCCTCTCTTTTTATAGGCAAGGAAGGAGAGGTATAACAAGATGTTAATTGGGCTTCCTAATTATAACTCATGCATGCAATGGCTCACAAAATGATTTAGATGATCTAATTATAAAAAATAAAGGTGGACTTAAGGGTGATTAAAGTTGGTTTAGATGGTGAAACTTGACCGTCAACGGTCAGGGGTCAAAGTCAAGGTTGGTTAAAAGGTGGGTTTTAGTTAGAAGGTTAACTGACTTAGGTTAGACCTAGTTGTCAATCAAAAGACCAATGGTTGGGCCCAAGGGGGTCCTAAGGTGGTCCAAGGGAATTGTGACATTTGGAACTATTATGTGTGGATTTACCATGTCTATATTTTACCCCTTTTTATTATGTAATTTTTGAATCAACAAGCTGTAAAACAAAAATAGATTATGGGTTGAAGGTCAGGTTTCCCTAAGTATGGGAGAAAGTGTTCCCCCTCAAACTAAAATTTGATGAGGTAAAATGGAATCAAGTGTAGGTTTGATAAGTGGATATTTTTATGATAAAGGTGTACATCATGAAGGTGGGTGATAGGTTGGGCACTAAAGTACAAATGTGCACACAAAGTATGACAAAAGGTGTGATAGCCAAGATCGTGTATAGACTAAGTTACCATAATTGGTAAAAATAAAGGTTAATCCTTAGAATGACATGTGACAAGTAGACAATGTGACTAAATTTAGGTGTGGTGACTAGGAAAACTTGTAAATGCAATTCTCCAAGGTAGGGCCTATGATTCTATGAGTATATAAGCCAAGAAGTGCTCTTAGTGAAAACACAAACTTGTCAAGTGAAGTTATGGGTATCTAAGATAAGAATTTCTCTTGAGAAGACACAAGTGGGTCTAGTATGTATAAGGTGTCACAAGTTAAAAAGGTTGTTAATATGGTAAATGTTATCATTTTAGTCAAAGGACTAGGAAAAATTTATTGTAAAACACATGCTAGTTGGGATGAAATAGACCAATGGTGAGGTGACAAGGTGGTTGTGGTGGGTAGAGAAGGTAGTTTATAGGAGTGGGTTCTTGATTAAGTTAGGTTAAAAGTTTAATTTCTTGAGGAAAATGGAAAATCATTTCCTAATATCTTTATCATTAATGGTCAAGGGGCTTGGGGTCAACCATCGATGGTTACCCTAACCATCGATAGTCAGGGTGGAAACCTTAAAAGTTTGGACGTAAAAAAAATGTGAGTCTTTTGGACTCATTTACTTTTGTCAAATTATAAGCTCTAGATTTTATTATGTTGGGTGAAAAATTAGTTGACAGTGAGTGTTAAATAAGTGGTCGATTATTGAGGTGAATGAGTAGACTAAGTGGACCAATGAGGATGCATGGTGTGTATGGACATGGATGAGGATAGGTAGCAGGTCCTTGGATTCCTCATTAACAATAGTCAAGGAATGATGTAGGTATCATCTTCAATTGGTAGTTTAGCTTGATAGTTTAATTATATTTGCATTTGTAGTTAATTATTGGGTGGGTAGGGTGTAAGGGGTATGACTAGGTTTTTACCTAGGGGTAGGGTTCTACTTATTGTTGGTTAAAATGGTTGGGTGATTCCAAAAATGGAAGGGGTATGTTATTGTGTGTAAGGTAAAAGGTATCTATGTTAGCTTATGGATGTAGACCCAATATGTAAAGGTTAATGGGCATAGATTCAAGGAGGTACCCTGGATACATAGGTAGGAGTGGTGTGAGTCACTACACAAGCATAGGTTACATCTTTATAAGGTTATGTGGCTATTTATAGGGTCAAGTAGAGACACTCATAAGGGATAGGGACTAGGCTAGATCTTCACTATCCTTGGTTACCTAGGCGAGAGACTCCTTACGATAGAGAAGAGGAGGAGGCTTAGAATATATATAACCATCAAGAATCATCCCCATGACATGATACCTAACCATAATGGAGGATTTATGGTATTATGAGGCTATAGTCCTACGTTGTTGTATTGATGAGCCTTGATGGGGTGAGTAAAGAGATAGTTTGGTAGGTAATGTCAATGTGGTGGTACCAGTTTAATGGATTACATCCATAGGTGGATCAATAAGTACTACAAGGGGATATGAACTAGGAGACAATAGTACTCTAGGATATAGTGGTGCCCTAAGGGCATAGACATGACATGGTCTAGGTAAATTATATAATATTATATATCATTTTGATATCATCCTATGAGCCGATGTGGTGAGATGTACATTTTGAGAGAGAGACATGTATATCATTGTATACATTATGGTGGGATATGCACCAGGAAACAATAGTACTCTAGGATATAGTGGTGCCCTAGGGACATAGACATGACATGGTCTAGGTAAATTATATAATATTATATATCATTTTGATACCAACCTATGAGCTGATGTGGTGAGATGTTAGACTCACTCTTTATATATATGACCCTTATTTATTTCTCATTACTCATGGTTTGATTTGATGTTCATGATATGTTGTAATTATTGATCACTAATGATACTATATTGATTATGTTCATTTTATGGATATTTGCTTTTATTTATGTTGATGATGATGCTTATGTTATTTATGGTTATGATGATGATGTTTATGCTAAAATTTCATAAGTATATGCTTCCTTATTTGTATTTAGACATGTGGTGAAAATGGTTGATTGCTTTATTTTTCATAGATGATTGACTTTGACATGTTGATAGATATGATAATGATGTATGCTCTTATTCATGACACATTTTGATATGATGTGATTATGATTATGGATATTATTACTTTGTTTCAGGTAGATCACATAAAGTAAGTTAATTAACATTAGATGTGAGAACAGAGAATATAATCAAGAGACAAATGTCTTAGTGAATATATCAACTAGTCATAACAAGGTAGGAAGAGGACATGATGCTTCTTCTTTGACAAGGAATAAAATAAAACCAAAATTGGATTATCTTAAGGAATATAATCCCTTTAAATGCTTCACATTAACATTCATCAGTTGGTTAAAAAAAGTGTCTTGATAGCATAATGTCAAGTGAGCTCAAAATCCCTTCCTTTTAGTGTATAAAGGGGAGATGGATGAAAGATGGAACCTTCTTGTGAGACTAACATACCTCATCTATAGGTTTTTAAAGAGTTAGTATAAATAATTCTATGTCATACAAAGTGTAGACTGAATGATGTAGAAAGTCTACTTATGAGAGCCAATTGTAGATTTTGAGATGATTTTTCTTATGAGAGTTGATTGCAGCTTTCAAAAATTCTTTTGGTTTTACTTGTGCTTGATAATGGTTATTTTGATTTTTGTTGTTGTTGCTTGGGGGTTGGAGAATCTTATCAATGTGGTAAGCTTCCAATAAATTGCTTCTTTTGACAACTACTTTACTCAGCCATCCTTTAAGGAAGTGGTCTAAGTTTGTATGCTTTGTTTTAATGATTTTGAGAGTTGTCCTTCAAGGGAGAAGTCCACCTTACTTTGAACAATTTTTAACATGTTTTTAATATTTTTCCTTCAAGGGAGTAGTCTTTGAATGCTATGAATGACCCATGATTGTTTCTAGTTATGACTTGGCTTTTTTATTTATTTGATTTTTCTTGACATAGACATGCTTATATAGGCTTAAAGGCTTCACTTGTATGAAATCAAAACTAAAATCACAAGAAGGTTGATTGGGTGCAAATATTTTTAGGTGACAACAATCATGGGAATCCATCATTATTAAAAGGGGTGAAAGTACCATGAGAATCATGCCATCAGTAGAGCCATGGTACCCATTATTCAAGATTAGGCTATGATTGTGATGGATAATCACATGATTCATTTTTAATTAGTTGCCCCCCAAAATAGCGAGATCAATGTGGTTTATAAGTAAAGGATGAGCTTAAGTTAGTGTTGATGTTTAAAATTGTGCTTTGTTTTAGACACCAACAATGGGAAGTTTCAAGATGTGGGACATGCAACTTGAAATAACCTCCAGATTTTTAAGAAGCTGGTCTCTTCTTTATATCAAGTGTTGGGGTGAAAAGGGATAGGAATTTAAACAAAAACACACATTAAAAGAAATAAAATCTAACTATGGTGATGCACTTGAATGTAATTTTGATCCTTAATCCTGAGCATAGCGAAACTATATGTAAGATTCAATTACATTAAAGAGCAGACAAGGCATGATCAATGTAAAAGATAGAAATAATAGAAATAGGGGCTCACAACTTAGACTACTTTCATAATGATACAGGAAACATCAACAAAGGCATAGAACTCTATCTTCTTATTAATTCTATAGCCACATAAAAGGCACAGAAACATGCATAATTACATAAACTTTAAAATTTAAGAAAATAGAATAAAGGCAAATGATATTCCTAATCACAGCTCTAGAAAGTCTAAAACTCTCAATAATAATTTTCTTAAAAAATTATCTCTCTGTATTTGCCCCTCATTTGGTGATCCCTGCACTCCTCTTTATAGCCTTAGACTCCCTCCAGATTGTTTATGCATTCCCAAACTTACAGCCCAAATTGAACTCTAACTGAGCTAGAAGTGTCTATTAGAAGATAGTTCTTAGATTTTGAAATGATCTATTTCCCTACAATTCACTTGCTGAAATAGATACATAAGATGCTCTATTCTATTAAATGAAAGAGGACACTTAGTCAATTCCCTAAAAATCTTCTTATTTCTTAGGAGACACTAGAGAATGAAACTTGGCATGTTTTGCAACACTTATCAAAGACACGTGGCACTTTCCACTTTACTTCGACTTTTACTATATCTTTGCTCAGGAATGTTCTAACTTTGACACCTATCACAATCCACTTCTTTGAAACTTAATAACTTAATAGAAATAAGACTCACTACATCTCTTATCTAAGCAACTTTGAAAAGGGGCATAGGGACAAGTGGCAATCTCTGCTTGCTTCAATAAAGGACATGTGGCAATCTCTGCTGCTCTTTAGCTATATTGTGGAAATGTTCAGGACACATGTTAGGCTCCTACGGATGGTGACACTTGGCAGCTTCCACAAACTTTTAGAAATAAAACCTAAGACCCACCATAGTCTTTATTCAATAATGAAACATGAAGAAGATCTTTTGGATGATGACATGTGGTGGCTTCTACTGCTTTTGGGAAGATATGTGGTGTCTTTTGATGCTTCTAGGAATGGAGTAGAAAGGGGCTCAGTTGATGACACTTGGTAGCTTTTGCTTGAATGGTTTGGTTGTACTTTACTACCTTTTGAAAGGGCACTTGACCCTTTGGTTTTTTTGGGATGCTCCTTTGAACTTCCTAGTTGTACTAAGTTGTTAAACTGACTGATAGAACCAAAAATGGTTCAATGGTTCAATGATTCAACACTGCACACCATTTACATATGAACTGAGGCATTGAACTAAGGATATTTAACCAAGGCTTTGAACCAAAAATTGAACCAAGGAATTAAACTAAAAGTATTTTAGATGCTGACACATGGTGACTTTTGCTCTCTTTAGCTAGGATACATGGCATCTTTCGTTCACTTTCAGAAAAGCAATTTGGAGCCTTCCATGATTGCCAATTGGTGCTTTCTGCCTAATCCTGATACTTAGCTTATTGAAAACTTTTGATAAAAAATAGATGAAATGTGGGTGCCAATATGAAATATGGATGCCAACACTTTTCGCTTTCCATTGAGTTGCTATGAGATATGTGGCACATTCTGATCAACTCATAGAAAGTATGAAAGATGCCTCAGACTATGACACTTAGCATTTTCACTGAGAAAGGATGCCTTAGAGGATGACACTTGTTAGGTTCCACTTTACCCCAACACGTAGACAAAATGAATCTAAAGGAAAATAGAGTCCATGCTCTATTTCAAAACTCTACCATCTCAGACCACAGTATGCAAAGGCAAAATTTTGTGACACATGACTGAAAAATAGAATGAAACGTAGAGTAAAATTTTACTCTACAGTGACTAGCAACCCCGAGGACTTTTGAGCCTACTAGAAAAGAAACCACAACTCTCACTAGATCAAAATTGCAAAATCATAGCTTTAACAAGGTTGTCTGGTAGGTGGACCACTCTTCATCAGATAACCCTTGCTTATTTTGCAATTCATTGAAGGCTAAATCAAGGTTAATGATATCCTTGTGTGAAAATTTTTGCAAAATTTGAACAGTAGCCTTCAATTTGAATTCAAGATGGGAAACAAGAACCAAGACATCTTCTATTTTAGGGACCGATGAATCATCCCTTAGATCTTGGAAAACTATTTGATCATTCTATTTAGACAATAGCAACGATTCAATTTCTTCTACCATCATCACAGTATCATCATCAGGAATGGAGAAGGAAGACCTAATTGGACTAGATCTTCAACATGCTATTTCATTTCATTGATTCCTTCCTTCATGACATCCAAAAGCTCCTTGCAACTATTGGCTATAGAATTACAACTGAGAACTTCATTTACTCACTTGGCAGTGACCATTCTATCATTAATTCCTACTACTGACAATGTTGCATTTGTTGCATCATAAAGCTTTTGTAGCAACATTTACAAGTCCATTACTCTCTTAGAGACTATGGCCAGAGTATTTACAACTGAACTCTCCACCTTTTGTATAATTTTTGTGCATTTAGCAGGAAGGTGAGAGAAGGTCTGAGCTGATTAATATCTAAAGAGATTCTCTTCCACATGGATTTGTATAGCTCCCTTACCAGACTTAATACTCTGACATTATTTGGCCTATTGGCCAAATCTAGTGTCAATTATGATGCTCTCTATTGCTCTAAATGAAAGTGGGCTTATATGACTGCAACATTATTTTGCTCAGCCAATAGCTTTTGTTGCAATTGGGTAACTTGTAGCAAGTGTTCCTCACATTATCCTTGCAATGCTGCCTTTTCATGCCTTAGGGTCATCACCGTATCCTTTACCTATGTGAGCCCTACCTTTAAAGAATCATTTTGGGCCTAAACTACCTGGTGAGTCTAAAGAGAAATAGTATTTTACAATTATTTATTCAAATTCTCTACCTTATTACTTTTGATATTGATTTCTAAGGTTAAATTTTTATAGCTTGCCTTTTCCTTGGCTAGCTCAGCTTCCATCTTCTATAGCCTTCTTGATATCTTCAAATAGTCTTCAGTAATTGCAAAAGTGGATTCAGTCAGTAGCTCAACTTTGTCCTGTGGCCTGAAGAGTGACATGTCGATGGACACAACATTCGTCATGTAATCTTCTAGCTGCATTTGTTACATTGGCTTTATTACATTTGGTGACAAATGAGTCACCATCAATTGCTACTGGATGGGGTCAAATTATGACCATAAATGGGATGTAGCCAAAGCTTTATTCTCCTTAATCTTATTTTTCTCTCTTTGGGCTTCCCTTGCCTTCCTAGCAACATCTGCTTGGGTCTAGAAGGTAGAAGGAGAGGTAATGTACCCACCCACAAAAGGATGTCCTTGTAGTAGACCATATTGAATAGCAAATTGTTGGCTATGTGTAATCTGAGGGGAAAGCTTCTTGAGAATAGAGGGAGAGAAATGAGGTAATGTTAAGGCTAGAGGTGGCACAGATGGGGCAAAGTGAGAAATGGGAATAGTAGAAGTGGTAGAGGATATCATTTGGCTAGATGAAATCATCATGCCTATGGGAGAAGAAATAGACTAAGAAGGAGAGGGAGGAATAATGCTTACTTGAGGAGAAATTACAGTACCCTATAATTGGCATTGTGTGGTGTTCGTCTCCTCTTTTGAATCAAATTGAAACTGCACCCTCTTTCATTTCTTGGGTGTCTCTTCTTGCTGCATCTTTTTTCCTTCCACATCTACTTCTTGTGGAGAATTGGGAATATATATAACTAGGGCCAATGGGAAAGCTTGTGATGATGAAGGCATCACACTTTTTTGCATTTTTATGGCGCTGAGAGATTGGGGCCAGATTGATATAGTTACTACAGCTACAATTTGCTCTGAGGCTTGTGACTCTTGACTTGACCCAACCTTAGCTTCATGCTCTAAACCTAGTGTCAGCAAATTACTTGTCTCTAGGCTAGATATAGGGGAGAGATGACACTCATCCCATAGTTCTTCCCATCTTTCATCTATGTCTATGTTTCCTAAAGAGTGGGTTGTTTGACAAATTTCTTACCTATATTTCCAATAGGTCTCTATCTTCTTTGTATCCCAATCTTTATTCTTTAATGTTTTCCTTAAGCTAGAAGTCATTATAATTTTAGGATCATAACCCCTCTGCTTAACATAGAATGTCTCCCATGTCCTATTTTGTGGAAGTGGCAAGTCTGTTAACTCAACATAAAATTCAGGAGTGTCTTCCCTAGGATTTTTTTGGGTTCCCCAAAAAGGGTGGCCCTCAGGTGCAATTTTGATTATGACTCTATTAGTTCTTATCCAAGAGGCTATGAAATCATTTGGGTCATAAAACCATTTGTCCTATATTAAAATGAAACCCAGAAAGGCTAGCTTTGAGCAACACAACTTCAACGTCTCTGGTTTCCAAAACCATGCTAGTTGTCATCCATGGTAGATTATACATTTTTCTTTTTCTCTTCCCAAAACCAAACTCATTATCAACTATGGATACTTTCCTGGTGACCTCTAAGAATGCTAACCTAAGAGTCAAGATCTTAGGTAGCAATATTGGTTCCCCACAAAAACCATGGACTCTTATAATGATATGGTGGGATCCAAAATAGAAATCACAAGGAATTGGGCAACTAGCCAGAAGATATGAAACACTTGGGAATAATCTATTCATAATTGGTTTGAGACTGAGATGACAAAAAGCAAGAGTGACAAATAATTCCCAGAACTCATATGGGTCACTAGTCTTTGACAAAATGTGTGTCCAAGTAAACACAAGGATGGTCCTTTGGAGACCAAAATCTGGGTCATACATATTAAGATACATATGTTGGGAAAAGAGTTTAGAGTTCTAAAAAAGCATGAGGTGGAACAAATAGGAAGAATACCTGACTACTCCTTTTGATCTAAAATGGACCAATTATTCTACCATCGAGAAAGCAATTTGTTCAAAAAAGTCAAGTCGATACTCCTAGGTTTTGTCAATGGTCTTCAGCCTAAAAAGGATAGCCATTTGTTCTGCATACACTGCCATGTCATCTTTCATGCCAAAGATGAGAGCCATCATAGACAATGTGTCTTGGCTAGCCTATGTGAATTGAGCTCTTGGTGTAAGAAGTGTGGGTGCCATAGTGTCATCATCACCCATTTGTAACTCATATCTCAAGAACCTTGACTGAGTGTTGATATTTGCCCACATTCTTTGCATATTAGCAATAGTGAGAAATGTAGTTGTACTATCATGATGCAGGGCTAACATATCCCTAATATCTTGTGGTGTGATTTTCACCATGAATGGGCCTCATTAAATGGTGCATGAAGGTGCATGGAGCAAGTTTGCACATAATTTGACCAGGTCAGGGCATGGATGTATGGTTGGGATAATGAATTGAGCCAATTGTGAAGTCCATATCCTCATGTCAAATGTTTTAGATTGCCCTACTCTAGCCCTCTATAGACACCTTTGATGTGCCCTTTCTCTAAGATTTTTGCTACTGGCTCTCTAAAGAATTGGATCCATGATGTCATCCGCATAATCTTTTATTTTTACTAGGTCACTTGCTTGACTAGCTTCAGGAAACTTGGTTCATGGATAGGTATTCAATGGTTGTGCGGTAGTTGATGCATATGATTTACTTGCAAGAAACATATCAAGGGATTCATACATCCCATCTCCTTGTTGTGAAGATTGTGCCCCCTCCATATCTATATCTTCTCTATGGTAACTTGTATGAACCTTTTGCAAAATAGAAACACTTTCACTGAAGCAAGTTTACTAGGTGCTGAAAAAATGCAAGGAGCAAGATATTTTCTCACAGATGTAAGAATGTTTGAGAATTTGTAAACTTTAACTCTTGCTAAGAGGTATTTATTGACCTATCAGGTCTCAAATGGCATTAAACTTAGATAACCATTAGCAAATCCTACTCAATCTTCCTAGGATAGAGAGATAGACACATTATGCAAGTGGCAATGTAAGGTACCTTGGGGATTTCTAAAGATTTGGGAAACATTCAATGTGTTGAGAATTTGAAAAATTTGAAAAAAAAATTGAGCCACTGACAATGTGTTCAAAGAACACATATTTAAAAGAAAAGTGGGGAAATAACAATAGGAAAAGAAAATAATATGGGAGTGGGAAACTATCTAACTATAATACATTAAAGACCCAGGTCAACTAAAATGCTTTAAATAGATTCCATTTACAAGAATCTCTTCAGGTTCTCCTTCCATTTATTCTAGTTTGAATGAATTCCTCTGCTTACACGCATGAATTTTATATGGGCCAGTCCATAATGCTTCAAATTTAGTATGTTGACTCGGCTTGGTGGCTCTTGCATCCCATTTCAAAACAATTGAGCCTACCTCAAAATGAGGATTCAAAGTCCTTTTATCAAAATAGTCCTTAACCAATCCCTGATGCTTAATTAATGAATCATGGGCTATATCCCTTTTCTCCTAAACTTCTAAAAGCTCTGCAAGTCTAACCTACATGGGGCCATTTTCCTCAATTTCAATTTTTTTGATCAGCTAGAGGGCAGGGATCTCTAAGCTTATGGGGATTACAATAGATTTTCCATATACCAATTCATATGGGGACATTTTGATCACCTATTCAGGCATGATTCTATCAGCCCATAGTGCTAAATTAAGCACTTTATGCCACTATTTGTGATGATCATCCCCTACTCTTTTTATGAGTTTAATCAGGTTCTTGTTAGTCGATTCTACCAAACTGTTACCTTGAGGGTAATAGTTAAAGGAAGTTTTTAGATATATTCCATGTTTTAATGCAAAGTTAGATACTTTAGACCCCAATAATGCTTTAGCATTATCTAAAATTATGGCGTGAGGAGCCTTAAAGTGAGTAGTGATACTCCCTAGAAAATCTAGGATCACATTTTCTATTGCTTACTTAAGTGGGACTACCTCGGTCCATCTAGTGAAGTAATCTGTGGTAGTTAATATCCATTTGTGGCCCATACTAGACACTAGATTTATCATTCCAATGAATTCAAGACCCCATTGAGCAAAAGGTTCATCTGCAATTATAGGACTAAGGGGCATTGTTGCATTCCTTCTCATCCCCATGTAATATTGATAGGATTGACATTTTTTAACCAGCTGATAACAATCTACAAATAAAGTAGGCCAGAAATATCCTACCTCACTTATCTTTATGGTTGTGGTCCTTATAGAAAAATGCCCCCCTGATATTCCATGATGAATCTTGTGTAGTATTTTCTTAGCCTCAGCTTTTTCTACACATCTTAACAATTTACCATCAAAATTTCTTCTAAAAAGGACCTATTCAATTAAAAAAAATGAATTCCTTGTATCCTATACTATCTTCTCTTATTTTGGGGGAGTTCTCTTAGATAAATTCCATACTTCATAAAATGAATCCTACTTGTGACCCAAGAGTCCTGATCAACCTCTTGTATCTTTAACACCATCTCTGTCTCTCCTTCTGAATTTGTCTCTTTAGGTACCATCTTTTCAAGCCCTTGGGCCATATATTGGCACAAACCCCTACCTCTTACTAACTTAGTGGGTCTGACCTCTACATCATATTCAAGGATCTTAGTAATCTAGTTGGCTCTTTTCTCAATAATTTCTCCCTCCATGATGTGTTCTCTGACACTTGGGTGAGCTACAAGTATTAGAATTTTTCTCCCTGATACCATATGCCTAAATTTCTTGAGGGATTTTACCATGGCATATGCTTATTTCTCTACAAAGTTGTACTTGGTTTCATAATCCCTAAGAGTTCTTGAGAAAAAGGCTATTGGGTGTTCTCCCTCCAGTCTATCATCCTTTTGGTTTAAGACATCAGCAATACTTAACTCTCCTCCATAGACATACATTACAAAAGCCTTGGAAAAATCTGGGTTTTTCAGTACTAGGGATATTGAGATAGACTTATTGACCTCTTCAAAGGCTTGCCTTCCTTCTGTAGTCCATTTGAAAATCAGGTCTCTCTTTAACAAGAGTGTCATTGGTCTCACCAAGCCTGTAAAATTAGATATAAACCTACTGACAAAATTAATCTTTCCCAAGAAAGATTGAACTACTTTTTTATTTACTAGAAGAGGTATGTTCATTATAGCTGCAATTCTTTCAGGATCTATGAAAACTCCTTCTTTAGATGCTATATGTCCTAATAATTTACCTTGAGGCACAACAAAGATGCATTTCTTGGGATTCAGTGATATTTCAAAATCCTAACATTTCTTAAAGACAAATTCCAAATGATCAAAATGATCAACAACATTTTTTGAAAAAATAGTGAGGTCATCCAAATAAACTAGGATGATTTTATTTATAAGTTCCCCAAAGGCTACATCCATATCTCTTTGGAAGGTGGCTCCTACATTTGATAGGCCAAATGGCATCTTAGCGTATGCAAATGTTCCCCATTTGGTAGTAAAAGTAGTTTTGTGCTGGTCTTCATCAACCAACCAATCTAATTGTATCCAGAGAAACCATCTAGCAAAGAAAATCTCTCTGATCCAGCCACAGTTTGTAGAATTTATTCCATGGAGGGAAAGGGATAGTGATCTTTTAGAGATGCTCTATTTAGATCTCTAAAATCTACACATAGTCTTACATCTCCATTCTTTTTCCTAACTGGTACTAGATTTGATACCCAAGTTGAGTGCTTGATTGGAAAAATTATTCTGGAATCTAAAAGTTTCTACAACTCATCTACCATTAGAGGCTCAATCCTTGGATTTATTGGCCTTTATTTTTGTCTGATGGGCTTATATCCTTCAGTTAGTTCTATTGTGTGCTAAATATTGTCTCTATTATATCCATGAAGGTCTTCATAGCTCTAGGCTATGACTCTATCATATTTTTTGCACAATTCAATTAGTCTTTCTTTTTCCACTTGAGTTGTAGAATTTCCAACTTTTAGTTTTTTCCCTTGACTCACCTCTATTTCAGAATAATCTACTTTGTCTACCTAGAACCTTTTTTTCTCTAGGCTTACATCCTCTAGATCAAATAAGTTTTCTAAGGTGATCAAGCCCTTGGGGAGCTTATTAGCCTTCAATTGTATAATTTTATATCCATATGCTTCCTCAATTTTGGTTTGCAACTGATCAGCAAACTCATCTAATTGTTGTAAGAATGAGAGTACCTGAGAATCATTTTCAAATAATTACCAATTCTCATCATTGTCTAAAATAGTCAGCCTCACTATAACTTTTACTGACTCATTGTTAATTAATAGGCTAGTTACTAGATCAAATTGTGAGCCAATCTGGGCCATCCTATCAGCTTCAAAATTTTGACCCTAGGGACTATCTCGATATTGAAAGCTTTAAAATCCTCTATTAAGTCCCAAATCCTATGTTTGTAGGATCTCATCCTTACATATTTGGCTGCTACCTTTTCTCTAATTTGCTTTACTACTAATTCTAAATCTCCTTTTACTATTAGATTATTTATTCCCTTTTTCTTGGCTAATAGGAGCCCATGTACTAAAGATTCATACTCAAAATCATTATTAGTACAAGTAAATTTGAAATGGATAGCCCTTAAAATTTTATCACCATTTGGAGCAGTAAGGCAAATTCCTACTCCGGCACCATGTTTACCTCTAGCCCCATCAAAATTTAAGGCCCAGATTTCTAAATTTTGATTAGTTGGTGCCTCTTCCCTTAAAAAATTTTGGATTTCATGGTCCTCATCAAAAATGACATATATGCCCAGACCAGTAGAGTCATAGTTCCCATATGGGTCGTTATGCATCATAGACAACAACTTTTTATTTTCTTCTTCTTAATCATGTTCAGTCCAATCGCCTAACTCTTCAACAAAAATCCTTTCTTCCTTATGTAACATAGCATGATTTTCCTCTAATTTTGATGTTGGTTCATTGGTGATATGATCTTTTAATAGTGGTTCAGATAGAATTTTCATCTTCAAACCGTATCCGGTTCTCAGGATGAGGTGAGACTAATCAAGAGACATATATCCTCCTATTTTTGTTGTAAAGTCTATGGATAAACATAAAACAAAAAATAGGAGGTATATCTATGACTACTACATCTTGGTTGACAATTATATTGGGACAAGTATATAACTGCAATGGGAGTTGTTTAATTCTCCCTATTGTTTGTACTATTTTGCCATCTAGCTACATAACTCCTTTTATAAGGGGTTCATATTTTATTTTCAAAGCATCAACTATTTGCTTAGGCATCACTATAGTACTAGCTCCTAAATTTATCAATGCATTATGCAAGAGTTTCTTTCCAACTATCATAGTCAAATAAAAAGGCTCTAGTTTGGATTTACTTACTTGTGTTGCATCATTCACAAAGGTTGTTGTCTTAAGAGGAACTGTGTCCTTGAGTTTTTCTTTATCAACAAGTCCTTCTTTGGTGCCATCATGCTTAGGCATTGCTTGGCCTTATAGAGCCTCTTGTAATAGTGTATTTTGTTCAAGAATAGCTAGTATGTCCCATATTGATACTTTTGCTAGAGTCTTCTTTAACTGATCTACCACATTCATTGGTCCCAATGCTTGAGATCTTTGAAAATAAGGATATCTTGTTTTTTCTTGAATGTGTGTAGGAATAACTTGGCTCTGCACTGGCTGAGGCACTTCTTGTCTGATAGTTATGTTTCTTTGACCTTGAAATGGAGGATTCTCCATAAGTTGACTATTTATAGCTTCAAGCTATTCCATCATTCTTCTCTTTGACCTAGTATAGTAGTCTGATTGTACTACTAGTTTCATGGAAGCAGAAGCTTCATTCAAAAATAATGATTCTTCATCTTCAACCCACAAAAATAGAGCATGTTTAGAGGTTATTTCTTCCTCTTGTTGTAGAGACATCTCTTGCATCTGAGCCATTAGGATTGAATTTTACATACCAAGAGATTGGTAGGCCTGATTATCACTAGTGCTTGGAGATTGTCCCTCCATTCTTCTTTGCTCTGCTACCTTTTGTTGTAGGTTACCCATGGGGAAATCTCTAGGTGCATGAGCATTATTACAAGGAAAACACTAGGAATTGGTGTTGTCTACATAATTATTTTTCCCTTGAACCATTTCTCTATTTGAATTAGGGGGAACAATCTATGAGGGGGTAGGGACTGCAACTAATTGGTTTGTTGGCTGAGGGTTATTTTTCCTTTGAGGACCTTGGTATTGGTTAGGCTATGATGAAAATCTATTTCCTTGATGGCCTTGATATGGAGGCCTAGGGTAAGGATTCTATTGTCTCTTTATGTTAATCAACTCATTAGAAAATGTCCTTAAGATATTCTTGATATCATCCATCTCAGATGACTGAGTGGGGACAGGTTCTTTCATAGGTGGTTAAGCATATTGATACATATATATAGGTGGATCTATGGATTTAGGCACTTCTTAAGGTAATGGCAAGGAAATTTCTAGAAACATGGGCATGTGGGGCCTTGGGGGCAACTTTCTAGCATCTATCAAATTATTTTCAACTCTGACTACATAGTCATAAGCTTCTTGCAGAGTCTGACCTCCAAGTGACTGAATCATAATAGATATATCTGAATTTAAAGCCTTGAGATAAAATACTATAGCCATACCTAGTAATGGTCTAGTTGTAACAAGAATCCTTTCCCAAGTCTTTTGAAATATGGAGTTGAAGTTAGTCATTACTTCTTGTGGTGCCCTTTGGATGGTAATCAATTACTGCAACAAAGAAGACTTATCACCTTTTTCTTCAAATTTTTCAAATAAAAGATCTCTAAACTCATCCCATGTAGATATTGAATTGGGAGTCAAGGATTGGTACCATACCAAAGCCTTCCCTTTAAAAGAAGTTGCTAATAACCTTATAGCCACATTCTACTGTGTGATGACATGTATAACACAGACATCTGATACATCTTGAAGATGTTCTTCAGTTGTTTTAAAATCTTACCCACTAAATTTGGGTAGAGCTTTCAAGGCATTTATTGGGATAAGATCCCAAGTAGCTAGTGGTACTGGGAGGATCAGAGGACTACTAGTGTTCTAACTTGCATAATTCCTTGGGGGAATAGGGGCTCCCATATTTACTCTTGGTATTGATATAAACTGATTGACTCTCCTTCTTGGACTAGTTACCAATGGTGGTATAAGAATACCTAGATTTATAGCAAATTGAGATCTGGTTATTGGTCCATAGCTCTGACTCCTTGTAGCTCTTTGGTTTGTATGATCTTGAAAGAAACTTCAATACTGGTCCCACCAGGCATGCCAAAAACTATTGATGTTTAAAATTGTGCTTTATTTTAGACACCAACAATGGGAAGTTTAAAGATGTGGGACATGCAACTTGAAACAACCTCCAAATTTTTAAGAACCGGGTCTCTTATTTATATCAAGTTTTGGGGGGAAAGGGATAGGAATTTAAATAGAAACACACATGTAAAGAAAGAAAATATAACTATGGTGATGTGCCTAAATGTAATTTTGATCCTTAATCCTAAGCATAGTGAAACTATATGTAAGATTCAATTACATTAAAGACCAGATGAGGCATGATCAGTGTAAAACATAGAAACAATAGAAACATGGGCTCACAGCTTAGACTACTTTCGTAATGATACAGGAAACATCAACAAAGGCACATAACTCTATCCTCTTATTTATTCTCTAGCCACATAAAAGGCATAGAAACATGCATAGTTACATAAACTTTACAACTTAAGAAAATAGAATAAAGGCAAATGATATTCCTAATCACAACTCTAGAAAGTCTAAAACTCTTGATAATAATTTTCTCAAAAAAATCTCTCTGTATCTACCCCTCATTTGGTGATCCCTGCACTCCTCTTTATAGCTTCAGATTCCCTCTAAATTGACTACGCATTCCCAAAATTATAGCCCAAATTGAACTCTAACTAAGCTGGAAGTGTCTATCAAAAGATAGTTATTATATTTTGAAATTTTTTGTTTCCCTACAGTTCACTTGCTAAAATAGATACACAAGATGCTCTGTTTTATTAAATGGAAGAGGACACTTAGTCAATTCCTTGAAAATATTCTTATTTATTAGGAGACATTGGAGAATGACACTTGGCATGTTCTGCAACACTTACCGATGACACAGGACACTTTCTACTTTACTTTGACTTTTACTATATCTTTGCTCAGGAACATTTTGACTTTGACACTTGTCACAATCCAATTCTTTGACACTTAATAACTTAATAGAAATAAGACTCACTGCATCTCTTACCTGAGAAACTTTGAAAAGGGACATAGGGACAGGTGGCAATCTCCACTTGCTTCAACAAAGGACATGTGGCAATCTCTGCTACTCTTTAGGTATACTGTGGAAATGTTTGAGACACATGTTAGGCTCCTATGGATGGTGACACTTGGTAGCTTCCACAGACTTTTAGAAATAAAACTTGAGACCCACTATAGTCTTTATTTAGTAATGAAACACAAAGAAGATCTTTTGGATGGCAACACGTGGAAGCTTCCATTACTTCTGGGAAGATACGTGCCATCTTTTGTTGCTTTTGGGAATGGAGTAGAAAGGGGCTCGGTAGATGACACTTTGAATCTTCCACTTGAATGGTTTGGGTGTGATTTACTACCTTTTGAAAGGGCACTTGACCCTTTGGTTTTTTTGGGATGCTCTTTTGAACTACCCAATTGTACTAAGCCATTGAACCGATCGATTGAACCAAAAATGGTTCAATGGTTCAATACTGCATGCCATTTACATATGAATCAAGGCATTAAATTGAGGATATTTAACCAAGGCTTTAAACCAAAAATTAAACCAAGGCATTGAACCAAAAATATTTTGGATGCCAACACGTGGTGACTTTCGCTCTCTTCAGCTGGGATACGTGGCATCTTATGCTCACTTTTAGAAAATCAATTTAGAGCCTTCCATGATTGCCACTTGGCACTTTTTGCCTAATCTTGATACTTAGCTTGTTAAAAACTTTCACTAAAAAATAGATGAAATGTAGGTGCCGATATGAAACATGGATGCCGATACTTGTCGCTTTCCACTGAGTTGCTATGAGATATGTGGCACATTCTGACCAACTCACAAAAAGTATGAAAGATGCCTCAGACTATGACACTTGGCATTTCCACTAAGAAAGGATGCCTTAGAGGATGACACTTGTCAGCTTTCACTTTACCCCAACACTTAGAAAAAATGAATAAAAATGAAAATAGAATCCATGCTCTATTTAAAAACTCTGCCATCTCAAACCACAGTATGCAAAGGCAAAATTTCATGATGTGTGATTGAAAAATAGAATGAAACATAGAGTAAAATTATGAAAATTATTGAAAGTACCATGAGAATCATGCCATCAGTAGAGCCATGGTACCCATTATTCAATATTATGCTATGATTGTAATGGATAATCACATGATTCATTTTTAATTAGTTACCTCCCAAAATAGGGAGATGAATGTGGTTTGTAGGTAAAGGATGAGCTTAAGTTAGATAGAAGGTGAGTTTGATCCTCTATAACAAAAGAAAGGACATAAATGTGAAGCATTGAGGGGTTTAAGTTATAATTTTCCTTCAAGAGAGGAGAATTGGTAAGCTCTTGATCCATAAATATGGGTTATTATATAAGGTCCAAGCCAATTGAAAGAAAACTTGCCCCACTTACTTTTTTTCATATTGGTGATATGTTGGTTTTCCTTTAGGATGAGGCTTTTGATGTTAAGTTATTATAGTTTAAGGTGTTTTTTATATGAATATTTGACATGATATTGATATACATGAAGATGGGTAAGAGAAGCTAAAAAAATCTCATCAAGTATCTCAAGCTAGGCTAAATGGTGCTGATGATAATTGTCATTAGAAATGAGATCCTATAAAGATATGTGAAGAGATGGCATTTAGATTTAGAGAGGTAAGACATCCTCCACTCCAAACACAAAAGAGAATGGGGTAGCACTTATAGGGTCTTGAATTCTAGTATGATATTCCCATAAGGCAAAGGGGATGTGCAAATTCCAATCCCATCTAGATGTATTGACCATTTTAGTGAGCATGTTGTTAATATTTTTGTTAGAGGTGTTTTCTTATCCATTCAATTTAGGGTGATAGGGTGATGATAAAATTAATTTAATCTTGAATACATCACAAATACCTTAAACTTACTTATTTTTAAAATATTTACCATTGTCAATGATGATCTTGTGAGGAACACTGAAGTAGTGAATGATGTGATAATTGATAAAGTTGATAATCTTCTCCACCTTGGTTAAGACTAGAGGAATAGCCTCTACCCATTTAGTAAAATACTTGGTCAAGGTCATGATAGAGTGGTGTTTCTATGAAAAATGAGGGTTAATTTTTCTAATAAGGTCTAGACCCCATTATGAGAAGGACCAAAAATTGATGGAGACGTGAAGACTATGGCTAGGTACATGACATAAATTGGCATGTTGTTGACATTTAACACACTTTTTCACATAGTCACAATAGTCTTGTTTTAGGGTAGGCTAGTAATATCCAAGGTTAAGTATGTTTTTAGTCATGGTGAAGCCACTAAAGTATCCCTCATAGATCCCATCATCTATATCCTTGATAGTATGAGAGGCTTCATGACTGCATAGGCAATAAAAGAGGAGACCATTAAAGTTGAGTTTATAAATAATTCCCCCCATAATGATATAATGTGAGGTACTCTAGATAAACACACTTTGATCATTCTTAGAAATAGCAGAAGGACTGATGGTAAGGTTAAGATAGTTGAAGGCCTATTGATACCAAAGGTCAGGTTGGGTCTCCTCCACATTAAATATGGTGGGAGAGTCTTGTTTGACGTAGGAAGGCTAGGTAATTTTGTGGATAATGATAAATAACTTAGAGTTAGAGGGTGAAAATGGGATTTGAGAGGTGAGGGAATCCATGGTGTTAATAAACTTATTCGTAGATCATATGGTTGACTAGATGCGGTAATGTTCAAATGATGTTACAAGTTTGTCAACTACTTTTTTTTAATATTTTAAAACATAATTATTACACTATTAAGATCCATTGATTTTATCGACCACAAGTTGGGAGTCACTAAAGATGTTGATTATTTTGACTCCCAAGGCTAAATCAATTTAAAGTCCTATCACTAGGGCTTCATATTCAGCCATATTGTTGGTACATTCAAAATCAAGTTTGAAAGAAAAAAGAATATTTCCACCATCAAAGGGAATAAGGATGATGTTAGCTCCCCCAACACATTGACACTCTGATCCATAAAAGAGAATGGTGACTTGATAGGTGAAGTCTGCCTTAGAGAGGATCATGATGGACTCATCAGGGAACTCAAGAGGAGGAGGTTGGTTTTCTACTAATGGTTCTTTGGCCAATTAATTGACACTAATTTTCCATTTAATTGACTTTTACTCAATAAAATCAAGATCAAATTCAACTAGGATCATGATCCACTTAGCCATACATTGGTTTTGGTATGGCTTAGAGTGTATATACTTGAGTGGGTCAGTATTGGTTATGGCATAGGTTTTGTGGTTAAGAAGGTAGTGGTGAAGTTTGGTGGCCACAAAGACTAACTCTAGGTAAAGTTTCTCAGTATGGGTATACAAAGTCTCATACCCTATAAGCATACAGTTGATGTAGTAGATAGCTTTTTCTTTATGTTGTTCATCCTAATGAACAAGCATTGCCCCTAGAGAGTGGTTAGTGGTAGAAATATAAAGGTAAAAAGGTTGGTCATCTTTAGGAGGGGTGAGGAGAGGTGGAGATAAAAGGTAGCTTTTGAGTAATTCAAAGGCCTTTTGATATTTTCTATTCCACTTAAAAGATACATCCTTCTTCAAAAGGTGGTGGAATTATTAGCATCAATCTAAAAGCTAGAGATAAAGAGATGAATAGATTATAGCTTCCCCTATAAACTATAGAGTTTCTTGAGGTTTATTGAAGGAAATATGTTGAGGATTTATTTGATTTTGGTTGGATCTACTTTGATCCCTTAAAGGGAAATGATAAAGCCAAGAAGTTTTCTTGACAAGACCCCAAAATGCACTTTTTGGATTTAATGTGGACAATGGTAATGGATGAGGCACTCAAAGATAATCTTGAAAATAGCTAAATGATCCTTTTTATATTTGGATTTACTAAGAAGGTCATCCACATATTATTCTACAATCTTGTGGATAAGGTCATGTAAGATATAGGGTATGGCACATTGGTAGGTTGCCCTAGTTTTCTTTAGTTCAAAAGGCATGACACTATAATATAAGGCTCCCCATGGGGTGATAAAGGTGGTTTTGTGTTGACCTTCAGGGGTAATTAAGATCTAATTATAGCCTAAGAATCTATCCATGAGAGATAACATCTCATTCCTATTTGTAAGATCAACTAGCTAGCCGATGCTTAGTAGAGGAAATTCATATTTTGGGCAAGAAAGGTTGAGGTCATGAAAGTCTATAAAAATGTGTAATCACCTTATGTCTTTGGTGACAATAATGACATTTGATACCCATTGGGGATTGTCAATGGATTAAATTAATTTGATGGATAAGAGATGTTGAATATCTTATTTAACAATAATTGTTATGAAAAGGTGAATACATAGATTTTTTTTCTTAATGGGCTTGACATCATGATGAGTGGAAATGGAAGGCTCAATTCCTATCATGTTTCTATAATACCAATCAAATTATATGCCATGGTATTGGAGGAAAGAGGGGAAGTCCCAAAGTTCCTTAGCATTCAGTAATTGGCCAATTTTGATAATGTAGGGGCTATATAGAGTTCCCAAGTTAATATCCATGGTGGATTTATTAAGCATGGTTAAAGTCTTGGGAATAAGGGATTTGTGGATGAAATAATCTAGAGAACTAAGGTAGGTGAGAATTAAATCATCATCCTAACATTGAATAGTGCTTATAGTAGGAGAGCCATCCTATCATCTTAGGCTGGGTCATAGGGATGGTGACAGTTAGCCCTTCCTTTTGATAAGTTAGGGGTACAAATTTGATCATGTTGATGAAAAAAATCAAGGTGGGTTGATGTCATCATCCTCACACTTAGGTGGAGAAGAGATTGGTGGTGAAGGGATGTCTTCCTCATCAATGGTGGTAGTAGGTGGTTTGGTTCTCTACTTATTGGGTAGAATGAAACTAAGGTCATGTTTCTCATGAGGATTTTGGGTCCTAATGGAAATCAACTCATGTGGTTCATGCTTATATCATCAAATACCAAATCCTTTCCAAACAAAATTATGGTGGTATGTCTTAGAAAAACATAGTTTGTCTAGATAGGAGAAACTGGAGGTGAATGGTCGAGGTGAAGAGGAGGTGGTAGTAGTGTTAATTTGTCTATCAATTCCTCCATAGATGAAATGGGTTTGATATTTTTAAGGTTTAAAGGGAATAATGGATCTGATATTAGAATTATACCCAGGTTGGTGGTAAAGTTCCTATATTCTTGGGGAGTAGGGAAAGCATCAAGGGTGAGGAGGCAATATTCCCCTAGTGAAAGACATTTGAATGTGGATTATAAGTGGCATAATGTGGGGATATGATTAGAAGGGATGAATTAGATAGGTAATTAATTTTTGGTAGAAGAAGGTATGACTTCCTCTTTCATGGTTGAGGGCTTATTTTTGGATGAGGGTGTGTTAGATAGAGGTAGGAGGATGTTGTTGGGTTGGTATGTCATGTTGTATGATGAAAATGGTCTTAGGCCAACTTATATAGTGACAACCTAACCTTTGTGCTCAAATTTAATGCAATGATTAATGGTAGAGGGAACACAACCCATAGAGTGGATCCAAGGTTGTCCTAGTAATACATTGTATTGAAATTTGCCTTCCACTACATAAAAGATTTTGGGGAGTGTGTGAGGCCCTAAATGGATATTAAGGATAATAGTTCCCAAAGTAATGGCCATGGTGTCATTGAAGGATCATAAGATGACCACGGTTTTTGACATGACATTGTTAGGTAGGTTGAGGTGTTCATAGACATGGGAGGAGATGATGTTAATACTAGATCACCCATCAATTATCACCTATTTTATGTAGGTTTGATTGCTGTAGGCAGTGAAAAGAGGTGGATCTAAGTCATCATAGTGGATAGAAGGTATTTCTGAATCCTTAAAGGTGACATGGTTAGAAATTTGGAGAGTGCCAACAAAGGCTACTAGAGGTTGAGGGTCTTTAGGTTAGACCTCTATTGATTGTAATGCTTCTATTATTATTTGGAAATGATGAGGTGAGGTATAAATTAACTCATGTAAACTCATCTTCACCAAGGTTTGGTGAAGTTATTTGAGTACCACTCTTTTGATTAATTCAGAGGGGTTGGATTAGGAGGTACCCAAGATAGATATCTTGGGTTTGGTTGAAGGTGAAGGTTTTTTATTTTTATTTGGTTAGAAGGTGGAAGATGGGTATGTTTATGGGATGGACACTTTGGCATTCCCATTAGCCATATATTGAGCATGTGATCGAGTAACAACATATTTAGTATGGGTAGAGGGAAGAGTTGGAGTAAGAGATTGGTTTGGTTTTTCATCACTTTGAGGTGAGAGTGGGGGGAGTAGGTAGGCATTGGGTAGTGGTTATTGGTTGTTAGATTGGTGATAAGCCCATGGTTATTTCCTTTATTAATATATCATACTCATCATAGAGTAAATGGATAATGGTTTGGATATCTTTGTAGTTCTCTATGTCATGCCCTCATGTCTTATGATAGGAGCACACTTAGTGGTCATTATATTAAAATAGTTTTAGATCGAGAGGGTTGAACAACCTGAAAGGGGGTAAGGTCAATTAAGAAGATTACAATAACATTTGGAATGTGGATCAATAAGGCTCAGCTAAAGGTGGAGAGGGTTTATAGGTTTTAGTCTTGGTCTTGGTTGGTGAGATAGAAGTCTTTTTGGAAATAGGTTTGGTGGTAGAAGGTTTAGGTAAGGTGGTGTTATTAGTTTATGGTTTTGGTTTTGGTAAGGTGGAAGTTGATAAAGTGGAGGTAGGAAGTTTTAGGGTAGGTAGTTTAGTTATTGATGGCTTGGTAAAGATGGGTGTGTCAAAAAGAAAGTGTGCTGGTGTAACCAATAGTAGTAGTTAGGTTTTGGTTGAAATAATTGGATTCCTAATCAAAGTGGATAGATGAGGTCCCAATATATAGGCTAAGGTTAAGGGAGGTATAAGTTTGGCCCTCTAGCCTTTTGGTGGCTTCACTTTCTTGGCTGATTTGGTGAGGTAAGTTATAGTTTCAAATATCAATGATTAGGGATCTACATGGTGAAAATGCCAAGGTTTTTGGCTGGTTTGGTTGGAGAGGGTGATTTGATTATTTGAGGTTTGGGTACATTAGATGGTTGAGAAAATATTGGGTTGGTAGAGGTTTTTATTGGTTTGGTTGATAAGGTAGGGGTTTGGATAATATAAGTAGTGGGTTGGTCTATCAAAGTAAGGGTTAGAGGTTCATATTTGGTGATATAAGGGAACCCCAATTTCTACTAGAAGGAGGCCTGATCCACATCAGGTTTGGAGATAAATTCCAATTTTTGAACTAACATAGTGAATGAATTGTACATTAGTCTTGTTCCCTGGATAGTGTAATCAAAATATAAACACATAGGTTGAGAAAGGGGGATGGTGACCTCATCATTTTACTTAATCAAAGTATGAAAGGTTGGGATAGGTGACTCCTCTATGGGAGGTGTAGACATGGTGTCTTCTTCTTTGGGAATGATCTCCAAAGTGGTAGTAAATTTCTCAGTAGTTGAGGGAGAAGGTAAAATTTTGATGGTTGCTTATTCTGGTATGTTAGTTAAAGAAGGGGTTGATGATTCCACTACCTTAATAAGTGGAGGGAAAAATGCTACTTCCTTGGTTTGGGTCTCCAAAAGATGAGAATATGACTCCACTACCTCGATAAGTGGAAAGGGTGAGGAACAGGTAGATTGAGTGTTAGGTTCTTTTGTAATAAGCATATTAAGAACCATATTGATGGTATGGACATCATGAGAATATTCAACTTTGATGCTCTCATTTTTGTTAGGTGCATGATTAGGAAAAGCTTGTCTAAAAATGTCAAGGGCTTGGTTTGGAGGTATGTTGGGGTTATCCAATACAAGCTCCCCCTTGTCAATGAGGGATTGGATAATGTTTTTGAAGGTATTACACCTACTAACATCATGCCCCACCACTTGATGCAAAGTATATAGGTTGTTCTTATTGTACCAGCTAGGTATAGGATGGGAAGAATCAAATTTTTTAGGAGGCTTGATAGGAGGAAGTTGTAGGATAATAACCTTTAGTAACTTCTCCAAGATTGAAGCATAAGATTCCCCAAGTGGAGTAAAGTGCTTCTAATTGTTTTGATTTTAGTTTCTCATGTTTTTTTTTAAGGAGTTAGAGGATTTTGGTTGATTTACAAATGGTGGAGGAGTGGTTTTAAGGACAAAGACAATTGTATTTCCCTTTATTTTAGTCCTGGTGTTGGTTTGGTTTCTTGGTTTAGAGGAAAAAGCTTCATTGGTTTTGTAGGTAGATTTTTTTTTTTTTTTAATTTTAACATTCCTTCATTAATGACTATATTTTATAGCTTATGAACCATGGTAAAAGATTCATCAACATTTATAAAACTATGAACATGAAACATAGAAGAGATGTGTTTGGCACATGCCCAAGTTAAAATTTATATCAGTTCAAGTTGGGGTAAAGATAAATAAAGTTGATTGATTAAGATCTTCTAATGGGCTACAAAATCAATAATAGATTAATTATTAAATTTATGGATAAAGTAAATGTCAGTGATGGAAACTTTCTTGGATGTTTTTATCAAAAAGTGATAAAAGAAAGTTTGGGCTAGTTGGGTGAAGGAAAAGAGAGAGTGTTTGGTCGTGTCACTATACCAATTCAAAGGTAGACTAGACAGAGACATTGGAAGGTATGGAGAAGGAGGGAATCATCATAGGAAATAAAATAACATACATTAATAAATACCCTAAGGTGTTTTTGGGGATATTCATTACTCTAAAACATAAATAACTTGGGGAGCTCCCAATGAGGAGGATATGGTCTAATAGGGATAGATGGGTGAATGGGCTCATTATAGATCTGGTCATATGATAAGATGTTATGAGCTCCATAAATGGATGACTCTAAGGTATTCATTTTATACATGATCATTTTCATTAAATTTTTTTGGGTTTGTGCACCTAGAAGGTTTTAAGGTGCATATTCTTGTTGTGGTTGGGTGACATTGATAATTGGTAGGGGGTTGAGGATATACCACATATTGGTACATGGACACCAATGGTTAGGTTATAGTTATGTAGGGGTAATTGGATGTAGGTGGTTAGGTAGTAAGTAGAGGTACATGCCCTTTTGGGTTAGGGATGTAACATGGGTTTGGTGTAATGGGAACCTATTGGGTAGGAATGGTGGTTAGGTTGGTGATTAAAGGAAGGTTAGTGACCTTTATGTTTATTGGGGGTAAAGTAAAAGGTACAAGCACCACAATATTTTAAAGTGGGGTAGTGGTTAGTGGATTGGGAGTAGTTGAAGGAAGCTTGACAATGCTAGTGATAGGTACTCCCATGGTGAGGGAAGTATAGGTGGCTAGTGGTTGGGTTGCTCCTAAGATAGAAGAGTTGTTGGTGGGGTTAGAAGGTATAAGGGTATTTATAGGTTGGGTAGGTTGGTTTTCCATAGTAGTATCAAAGGGATTATTGGTAGATGAATAATCTTTGGTAGTCAATGGTTAGGTGGTGATTGTGGAAATAGAAGTTTTTCCCATAAGGTGGGTCCACAAGTGGAACCAAAGTAGGTGTACAGTGAGGCATGGTGTTAAGATAATGTTGAAGGGCCATAGGTTGTTATCTAAGAAGGTGGTAAAGTTGGTATCTCCTCAGGGAACATCCTAAGGGAATAATGACATTCTAAAGGATGAGGAGATTTTTTTGGTTCAAAAATGTACTCCATGGATGAGAAGGTAGAAGGGGTTGATTGGTTTGGTGATGGTTTTTGTTCTACTAGATTCTTTTACTACTGGTGAGTTAGAACCATACAAGATAAGGGAGAGAGAATACACAAAAAATATCACCACTTAAATAAAGATAAGACAATAAATGAGAAAAGAAATTAAATACACACTAATAAGTACATTAAGTCCTAAAGTTAGTTTTAGTCTCTTTCTTGGCTTATGCCTTAAGCTTTCAAGAAATTGTGTGATTGAAATTGGCTTAAAGAGTGGGTACTAGAAAAGAAGACTATGGTTGGTTTTAGGTTGTTTAGGATCTCAAAAAGGAGTTGTATTGGAAATTAATATGTGGCTTGGTATTAGGGCCTACCCCCACACTTCACACATTGTACAGATAAGGGTGTCAGGTGCTTAGTCAATATATATCATTTTTTAGAGTTTATACTCAACTAGAGAGCTCAGTTGGTTCTCCCCTTGGTAATGAGCTCCAAGTAGGATTTTTGGGAAAGGGTAAGGTGACCACTAGGTGATGAAATCCTAATTAGGCCTTATCTTAAGTTTTTTTACATTTGATTGATGTAAGTGGTTTGGTTTAGTGTGTGTAACAAAAATGATACTATGATTGAATTACTTTTCTTTAATTTAAACTATGTTAGCTAAACTTACAAGAAACCAATGTATGTAGTTAATCTTAAGCCCAAAATAAACTTTGATTTCATTTATGAGTAGAAAATAGGGAGAAGAGCATATAGATACAAACAAAAGAAACCTGAGTAAAGATTCAAGGTCCCACTAGGCATACCAAAATATTTTAGTGAATTTTATATTATATTTTGAGAAAGGAGTAAGAAGAAACTAGATATGGGTATGGTTTTAAAACTTATTTGATTGTGCATGTTTTGAATGAGATGATTATGAATAAATATTCTTTGGATTGGGAGGATCTCCTAAAAATAAGATAACACTAAATAAAATGGTTGGTTAGATAGATAGTTGGGTGGATTGCCCTATGCTAGATAGATCTTGGAAGTAAAATCTTCCTTGAGAGCTATCAATCCACACATTTTTAAACAATTAAGTTTATAAAATAGAATGTAGATTAATTTCATAAATAATCAAAAGCTATTGAAATCGAATATAAGAGATGCTTGATTAAAAAAATAGACTAAAATGACTAATATAGACATAAGCAAGTTAATACTAATGCTAAAAAAATCAAGTGTGCTTTAGAAAATAAGTTAGGGTTCTATGAATAGATAGATGAAAAGAAAGTCAGATTTGGTTGAGGGTAAGTGGGTGAAAATAACTTGTTATTTCCTACCACAATGGCCATCAGTGGTTGAGGTGATCATCAGTGGTTGGGGCAATCATCAATGGTTACTATGTGTTGGGTTTGAGTTTATAAAAGTTAGATTGATAGGTTTACAAAAGGCAATTCCAAAAGATTGGTTTGTGTTGGGCTGATTGTGAAATACAAACAAATTAATTAAATAATGTAAAATAAATACTTAGATTTCTAGAGGTTGTTTTGATGAATGGTTGAGGTGGTTGACTCATTGGTAGAGTCTAACATGAGTTTAGTAGAGTAATGGCAATTTATTATTGATCAAGGAGTGGTAGTGAGTTGGCTCTCTGATATGATGGCTAGACCACTAGATTACTAGAAGAACACATACAAAAGAAGATATGGATGTAAAATCTCTTGATATTTTTGGATCAATTTCATCTCCTACTCCTCTCATCTTATAGGCAAGTAAGGAGAGTTATAACAAGAAATTAACTGGGCGTACTAATCTTAAATCACACATGTAATAGATCACACATGGATTTGGATGAGTTAATTATAAAAAAGTAAGGTAGAGTTATGGGTGAGTTAAATTGGTTTAGATGGTGAAACTTGACCGTTGGTAGTCAAGGTGACCATCAACAATCACCCTAACTATTGGTGGTCAGCAGTCAAAGACAAGGTTGGCTAAAAGGTCTTATCCAAAAGGGTAACTAACTTAGGTTAGACCTATTTATCAATTAAAAGTTCAATAATTAGACCCAAGGGGTTCTTGAGGTGGTCTTAGGGAATTGTGACATTTAGAACCATCATGTGTTGATTTTTGGTGTCTACACTTACTTCAAATCTTCTTGATTGAAAGTTTTTCCTAGAACAATTAGAAGAGATTTCATAAGAGAATATGTTGTCCTTTTATTATACCACTCCATATTGAGTCAACCATAATTTTTAGGTGATATAGGTAGTTTGGCAACATGAAAATCATCTTCCATATTATACATGCCTAAACCTTTGACTTGAATGTTGACATGAGATAAATTTAATGAGGGTAAAGGTGTTTCAAAAGAAGAAGAAAGTGTGTTGGGATCTGTTGGGCTCTTTTCCTTTAGTCTAGCATGTCTTTCCCTAGTTGTGTGCCTAAGAGAATAAGAGTCCCAATGAGTTAATGTTTTGGAATATCACATGATAAAAGGTTTTCATGCACTCACTCAAAGCATACAGCCTAATACTAGTTCCCATTAGTTTCATCACATGGTCATGAATCCATTTACTTTTTTAAGCTAGGGTTATTGAATAAGAACTTAGTTATACATTCATACTTAGTTCCATGTTTGACTCTTAACTATTAATTTATTACTTAACTAATCATATAAATAAATTTGGGCACAAACTATAAATATATATATATATTAATAAATCCATTATGTTCATAGATAGATTATATAAGTATTTCATCAACATAATTGCTTCCTCTCATTACATTCATATGTCATATCCATAGTTATGACAACTCTAAGATTATAATTATCAACCAACACTAAGTTTTGTCACTTGGATTTTCACCCTTTGAGGAGATGACAAAGCTATCATAATCCAATTGGCATAATATAATCACCTCTAGGATTTTGGGTAGCTTAGGGAATGAGGTGAATCTCTAGATAGGGCTAGCTCCTTTGATGTACCACTTTGAATTTCAACTACTACTAGACTTGGGCATGAAAAGGGAGAAGTATAACTTAAATAAAAATAATCTAAGGTATGTGATACAATAAATAAAATTATGACATCCAACCATATGCATATTACACTTGGAACCAAAGGACAATCTGAGAATACACTTCTCAAATCTTCATCTTCTCACATCAATGCTACATTATGAGGTTATGGATGAATGTATAGAGATATGAGGGGTAAAAAAGATGCATATGAGGGAACTAATTAATAATATAACTCACTTAAACCATGAACATATCTTGGAACACTTCACATGCCCTGTAAAAAGAGGTTGCAAATAGGTGAAAGAATGGAACAACATGCTAAGGAATCCATAGTTTTTGCTAAGCAAGATTCATCATCCAATTGAAAAAACTAAGAAAAATCATATATAAGGTAAAAATTAGTATTATTACTGATCAAAATGTATAAATTTGAGTATGGATTCACCATACTCATGTGGAGAATCCAATAAAATGTCAAAATGTCTAGTTCTTATAGAACTTATGAGAGACAAAAGAAAAGAGAAGTCCAAGGGTCACAAAGACAATTTTAAAGCTGATAAAAGGATTTAATTTTGAATGTATAGAGTTAATGGGATAAACCATTCAATTTTTATAGGTAAAAATGTCAAGCCAAGTCATAAACCTCATGAAAAGTGGCAAGAAACTTCTCATTCTGGCTCAAAAAACTAACTTCATGATTTGGACCTATTTGAACATCACATAACTAATTATGAGAAATTTAAATTATTTTAATGGAATGGGGGACTCTCATACATGATTATCCATGAATTTTTTTCATGCTTGGTCCTTTATAAACCTCTGAAAGTGAACCCTCATCATCTGTTGTCCAGAAAACTCATCTTTCCTGCACCTTGCACACTTGGCCTCATATTTGGATTTAGTTTTCCATGAAAATATGTGGGAGGGATTGAATTAAAATTTTAAAGTCCCTAAATGGCCTTGGAATCATTAGGACACTTTAAAATCACTTTCCCGTAGAGTTTTCACAAATTTCACTAGCTTGTCTAATAGGCTAGTTTTGATTGGCTGAGTTGAAGCACCTAGTCTACACACTTAGAAGATTTTGCAAGGAATAATAGTGATATTTGGATTTATATTAAGTATTAATATTTCCATACCTATTATTTTAAACTCTTTAAACCTCATACATCCTAAAACACACACAAAATAATGAGAAAAACCTAGTTTTTGCCCCCATCTATACAAGTTCATATAGGCAAAAATCATGTGAGGGAGCCCGAGAGATTCATTTCCAAGTAAGAAAATATTTCATGGTCATACTGGTCCACCTATATTCATTTCCAACCTCATTTCTCCAATCATGTTCCTTTAAGGGTTTTCCAAGGGTTTTAGATAGTTTTACCCTCTTAGCCCTTGTTCATAGAGATTACACATTAAAATTTCAATAAAATTCAGAAAAATAGTTTTAAATGGCCCTCTATATCTTCTCCAAACTTATTGAGTTACCATGAAAACAATCAGAAAAGATATGAGTTTCCAAAGTTGCTCTTTTGAGCTTTTTCTTCCTCTTACATAGGCCTATTATTTCCTTTGAATCAAAATCAGGGTTCCCCTACAACTCCTATACCTTCCCCAAGATTTATCACCTCTTTTAAGACCCTATGAACATGATCCAAAAATTTTGAATGTTCTCATCATGTATAAGGTGAAGGTGATTCCTCATTTGTGTATTAGGCCTAATGTTATTCAAGCAATCCTGAGTTGCCCATAAAGCTCAATATGACCTTTTCATTATTCCCTAAATCTAAATATCATGATTACATTTTATTTAAACCTAAAATAATTTTTAAACAATCTATAATATTACTCTCATTGTAGAAGTATTAATGACCCTCTTTTTGGCTCCTAGGCCTAATCCTTGCTCTTAAACTTGATTGTAACTCCTATGTTTTAGATCACTCTATTGAATTTACTCATTATCTAATTGTTATTTTATGTTTTCCTAGTTTTATTTAAACTAAAAACACCCCTTTTCAAGTCCCAAACAATCTAAAATTCACCCTACCATATCCCTTCTTTAATCATGCATGTCTATGCACAAGGGGAAGTACCCCTTGTCTAAGACAAAATAGGAGCTACCTCCCTATTTCCTCAAATGAAATTGAAAATTTTAAGTTCATATACAAGTTTTAATTATGTTATATAAAAAAAATTATCACTCCAATAGGTCATTTTCCCATCCAAAGGCCTCAAATTCCAAGGCACACCAGCCAAGTAAGGACTGTGTGTGAGCCTTTTCCAAGTGCACTATCTATGCACCATGAAAACCCTTTTATCTATTTGATTTATTTAATAAAGTATTATAAAGGATATTATTATACTTATGGGGGTGGTCCCATCATTTTTTCCTTACTTCAACATGCCTTTTCCTTCCCCCTTCAATTGTCTAATCAGGATTGAGTGCCATTACCCTGACTGTATTCTTGTTCCCTTCTCAAAAAGACCCCTATAGTTCTCTTGAAAGGTTTTAACCTTTATAAAATTCTTAAATACCCTCCATTTAACATTTATATTTTTACCTATTAATTTCTAGACTACTATTTACCCTAATCTCAATCAATACAATACTCAAATGCCATATTGTCTCACTGTCTACTCAATCATTTTAGCTAACTTTAGGTGCTTATTTGGATTTAAAAGAATATATATGAGATTATTTATTATGACCAAGATTTTATGGATACTATAATGTCACTAATTAAAATTTTATAGGCATTATACATCATGTCAAATTTCCCTTAACCTCTTGGCAAGCACTTTGATAGCAAGACTTAGTCTCTGCCCTGTTCTGACTGAGAAATATGCTTTTGATTCCTATAGGTGATGTGATCTCTTTTTGACTTATTCATGATTGTTAAAAAACTTATTTAGAGTCCCCTTATATCCTTTGACATTTATTCATACTTTAATTTAACTTAAGTGACCTAAACACCACCTAAAGACATTTTCCAAATCACTACCTATATTACCCTATTGTAGGTGAATATATAAGATCATGTGTATAGACTAGTAATGCATATTAGGATTTAAAAACTCACTAATCATCCTCACCTAATGTCATACATTCTCAATTATATCTGTTTCACTTCATAAGGTCTTATAAACATAAGGTTTTGTATTATTTACTCCCTAAAGTGTTAATGGTCACATTTTACTCCAAAGCCTATAGAAACTACTACTTGGTTTCAGTGGCTCTGTGGGAAACTTTGGGCCTTCAAACATCTACCTTATACTTGATTTATGCCCTTAAAACTTACACAAATTTCTTGTCCTAAATATTTAATATAATTCAAAACCATCATAATTCATTATACAATCCTGCACCTTGATTATGAAGTCTCTACAAAACCCTAAGAATCACTATTTTGTCATTTCAGGGAAAGAATTCCTGTCTATAGTCAATTTGTGTTTGATATGGTTTAAATTTCCTCTAACCCTTTTGATGTTTCAATTATGTCTACCATAAGTTTATCATATTTTAAGAATTTAAAATAATACCTTACCATGTTCAATTTCTCTAAATAAAAAGAACTTATATCTCTGTCAAGCCACCTATAGGTGGACAAACTATGCACAACAGGCAGCAAACTTCTCTAGTTGTCATGGAATTAGTTGAATGAATTTTCCATTAGATTTAAAAGTTCCAAGGCCTCCATTAACAAATTCAAATTAAACTTTCATATCTCATAAGGATTGAATCCAATACCAAGCCTATGATGATGTCATCATGAAGGTTGTAGGTGTATTGGCTCTATGTATGGACAATGAGTGTGAAATAGAGGAACAAGATAGACAAAAAGTCCTCATTGGAATATAAAAACTATTTTAAACCCTCAATACATATTATTTACAATAATTACCTCTTTAAACAAGCTTCAAACATTCCTTTCAACATAGAAATCATCCTTGCAACCATCTATATATGCATACTCCTATGGTAGACTAGGTGAAGTGTGTCTATGCATGAAAACTATGAATATTGTTTTATATAATTAAGTTTTAAAGTGAATTTAACCATTACATCACTTTTAAAATATTTAAATTAACTTAAAACATCCATATAAATCCATGAAAAATGATAGAGTTTTTAGAAATATTAAAAATTGCATGTTGTACTCAAAATAGACCAGTCTAAAAATTTGGGTTTATTGGCTCATCCAAACACCACAAAAAATGAAACCAAGAATTATATACATGAGATTAAATATCAAATATTATTTTTAATAAATATTATAAATTATATTATATGGATCTTCTCAAACCAAGGTAAAACCTATAGGGTTCACAGATTAGTAGGTAGATTTACACAGTCAACTTGTTAGCAATGGTTCATAAAGAAAATTTTATCAATTTTAAAAATATTTATATGAAAATTAAGGTATAAAATTTTAATATCATCTCCCAAGATCATTTTTCCCAAACCTCTAGAGTTGTATGTACCAAGCACAAACTTGTAAGTCACTTGTGTTTACCAAAAAGGGTGAAAAGAGAGTTGAATGGTTTTGAGAAATAAATTACACACTAAAATTTAAAAAAATCATGTAACTTAGAATGAGGGATTTTAAGATTCATATTTTAACCTTTTACAAGTGGCACACTTCCCAAGGAGGTTGTATAAGTGCTATTTTCTTCTCTTTTCACTAGAAAACTAGCTTTTCTTCTAATAAACCTAAAAATTTCAATTAAACAGTGGATTAAGACTTATTAGGACATATGTCACATTAAATCACCCATTTGGACCTTCACATTTCCTAATAAACATGTACAACTCATTAAATACACCCTTTTTGACCCTTAAAATGACCCAAAATGATAAATGGACATAAAAACTAACTGACCAAGGCTAATATAAAACATCATTTAATATTAATTAAACTATAATATACCCCATGAAACTCATATTATACCCTATATAGACCTATAAAATCAATTTTTTACGTATAGGTGCCCCAATTTGACTAAAAAATCAAATTTGGTCAACACTAAGTTAAATTAGGGGGTATTTATACATGGGTCTACCCTGACCATTCAATTATATAAGTAATTAAAAAATATGACACAAAAACCATTGATATTAATGAGTCATGGGAATCCATTTACACTAAATTCCTAAGGACCCATGCCTAACTACCCCTATATGCTCTCTCTATGCCAAATCCTCATCATCATGTACCTATATTCTCATGGATTAGTGTTGGAATAATGCTTGGCTATTCTTCTCTAACGTCTATTCAAACCATTCCCCAACTATCTCTACTTTCCATGTCCTTTTCCAAGTATCTCACCTACATTCTCAATTCCTTCATGTTTCATATTTCATTGTTCCATATAACTTGCCTATTTTATGACATGATCTTTTATATCATGTCTCTTTTGTAGCTACACTTCATTTCAAATCATTGTATTTAAAAATTACTTAGCAAAATTGGATATAAAATTATGTTCCCAACATCACTCCACTCTAATCAATAGTTTATCCTAGACTATACATTATCCTTAAGTCCCTTTGTCACCAAAATTCAAGCCTCATGTGCTCAACCTGACACTTCACTTCCTCCTAATTATTCATCATAGTTTGGAGATTGTAAGTGATTTATTTGAATTATTATTTAATCTTCTTAGTCTCCTTAAGCTTTTATAGATATTAACCCACTTGAATGGTCAAATGCTCAAGTGATGCATAAGTATCCTTATGAATGTCCTCAAGTGAAGTAACCTCCATCAAAACCTATCTTTAGAGTGATACAAAAATGGTGTTCAACTCTTAAAGATGAGCACTTATTTTATTTTTAAGGGCCTCCACATCTTGAAATGATATTTTATTCTTGGATCTATATTTTATTGTAACTGCACTCTCAACCAATTACTAGCACTAAAGTTCTTCCACTTTAAGCCTTGCTTCCAAAATTTTAGTAGGATACACTAGTTTGACAAAAACCATATCAATTATGGGAACTATATCACCAACTCTAGTCAAAAATATCTTATAAACTTAAATATCCTTAGTGAAATTATTTATTACACATGTCTACTCACATTGAAAATGTGTATGATCTTTACATGTTTTTAATAACAACTCTAGCAAGGTCCCCAATTTATTAATAGCCTCACCTTTAAGAGGAATTCCATTAGCAAGGGTCAGCTCCTAATGTAAAATGGAATTTTTTAGAATGTTAGGGTCTTCACTCTTGACATTATTTTTACTTCCAATTGGTGCTTGATCTCTTCTAACTCCTATTCAAGCTTTATCCGTTCTACTCACTCATTGTGATATAGATTAATGGCCTATTGATTCTTCCATTTAATTTATTTTACATCAAAATCTTGTAATTCATTATACCTTATCACTTCATGAATAAACTTTATAAGGGCTACACTTTCTTGAGTCAATGTACACTATCAAGGATCCACCCAAAATGTATCAAGGAGCTCTATCTCTCCTAGTGCTAAAATAATCTATTTGAAGGTAGTTTACAATGGTGTTCCTCATTATATATCCACGCAAAAAGAAAGTTCTCATCGATTATAATTCAACAAGTCCTCCTTTAGAAAACACTCCCACATATATAAGTCCCTATCTAAGACATTATAATAGTACTAGGGATGAATGAAATTGGTTTCACTAGTATTTAGTGTCCTCTATTATGTGGATTCATTAATGGGATCCTTCCCTCTAGTGGGATCATGCTCAAGTCTTTCATCATCTTACTCATGCTCTCGGTGACTTTTACTAGAATCAAGGTTACTAATGCCCAAAATTATGTCTACATCATCCCCCTCTTCATTAATGGGATTTCCAACATCCACTTGTGTGTCATAAAGGGCATATTATTTATGATGCATTAGAGAAGGATCTTTTTATAGCTCTAGTGTGGCCTTTCTTCTTGTACTCACGAACCACCACCATTTTCTCAATTTCTTCTTGGTCCTCTAAATCTCCATCAACATTAGTGCTAAAGCATTATAAACCTATGAACTTACTAATTCTTTGGGTAGTGAACCTAATTTTGTGCCCTACAAAGTAAAATTAATCTTCATGAATGTGTGAGATAATAAATATCACAACCTCCAATGCTTGCCAAATAAGGTAAATTGAATAGCTAAAACACTCCAACATCATTAAGATGATTGAAAATAGTAAGATCATAAATGAGATAATTTATGGTGTTATTTCACTCAACCCTATATTCATATTATAATTATAATTCATTTCTAGGTTGGCAGTGATTGTAATCAAATACTTAATAGGTTAACACATTGGACTCACATTTATATATGCACAACACCAACCTGGGGTATTTCATTTCTTCAATTAATATAGGGTGGATGGGGATGTGGTTTTATTATTTTCATTGCATGCCATTTTGGGCTCTTTAATGTGTGTTTCTTTTATCTATTGTGCCAAGCTTTCCTCTTATGTGCTACATTCACTAGGTACTTCCCTTATCAAAATTAGTTATGCTTTTGCACCCTCAACCTCTTCTTCTTCATAAACCATAGGTAAAGAATCACTTATCTAGGCCTTCTTCTTTAGTTGAATCACCCTCTAAGGATCTTAAAGGTTGGGGCATGGTCATTTGATCCTTATAAAATAATATGCAGTTACTATTTCCAATCCCCTTAACTTTCCTACCCTATCATCATCTAATGGTGAATGTAGACACTTGAAACCTATAACTCTTTAAACTACATACTTATAATAAAAAACTCACCAATATATCTATTCATGATGATAAACTTACTTCATAATTGTGAATTGGTCATTGAAATTTGATAAATGGCCCTTTTGATAGCTTGAAAATGATGTGCTTAGCTCTATAAATTCATGAATTAGTAATAGTAAAGCATTAAAATGAAAACTTGATAAACTTTCATATATTTAAGGATCAATCTATATTTACTTCTCCATGAAATAATCCATAATTTCACTCATTAATTCCTCTAATAGTATTGACACAATGTCCATTTATCACACTTGTCATTACACATTAATTTTATCGCATTTAACACATCTATCCTGTGTTTTTCTCAAAGTGCATGATAGCTGTAAAAAAAAATTAAAATTTATATTTCCAAGATAGGAACCTACTTTTCAATCTTGATCCCTTCATAGTGATTATACATTACATCTTGCACATCTTTTTGTCCTTATGTGCTTCCACTTACATGTCCCTTTTCCATTCACATTTTTGTCCATTTTTTCCTTTGTGCTTTTAGCTTTACTTCATTCACACTTCTTATCCCGTATTAAAAGATGTTTGTGGTTGTCCATGAAATGACAAAGGAAATTAGAGATAAAAAAGTTTTGATATAAACCTAAGAAAAAGGAGTGAAAATAAATTTATGATTTATTTAAAAATAAGCTATCAGACTAAACTAATCTATTTGTATATGCCTTATTAATAAAAGGGAAGCATCAATCAGAATGGTAGGATTGATTCTAACTACCATTAAAATGTCTTGGAAGGAATTAGCCATATAAAATTTTCAAATTACATGCTCCTTTGGGCTGAATACTATGAATGATGAGTGGACCATCCCAATGGACATGAATTTTACCAGAGTGGTGCACAAACTTGGAGTCATAAACCAACACATGCATACCAAGAGAAAAAAGTCTTATTCTTAATATGTTTATCATGCTAGGATTTTTGTTTCTATTTTTCCACTCCTTTACTACAATCTATGAGAAACATGTTTCATCTAGTTGTATTAAATCATCTAGGCATGCTTTTAAAGATTCCTCATTGTCCAACTGACCAACATGCATAATACATAAAAAAAAGGTATAAAAAACTCAACTAGAAGATTGAATTTGGCACAAAAGATAAGGTTAAAAGGAATACTCTTTTTCAAAATTTTATAAGTGGTTTGATATGCCTATAATAACATAAAAACATGATCATTCCAATCAGTGCAACCAATTTTTTAAATCTTCATCAATGTAGGACCCAATATCTTATTGAAAGCTTCAATTGTACCATTAGCTTGAGGGTGATATGGTGTAGTCCTATGTTACACAATCATAAACTCACCCAAAATTTTATGTATTATCTCATTAAGCAAATGAGTTCCATGATCACTAGTTAATCTTAAAGGACATCTATACCTTGTGATAATATTCTCCAAAATAAATATAGCAGTAGTTGTAGTATTACAACCCTCAGTTAGCATTGTTTGATCTTAGCAAGTGAGGTATTCAGTGGCATTAATGATATAGTGTGTGTTAGTATGCCTTGTTGTAAGAGTAATGGGACCAATAAAATCAATATCCCATTTTTTAAAGGGTTCATGAGTAATTATTAGATGAAGGGACATAGAATCCCTTCAATTTAGTTTACCCACATGTTGATAGATATCACATTGGTGCACATAAGATTTATCATCCTTAATTAAAGTGTGCCACCACAACCCTACTAATAGAACCTTTTGTGTAGTAGCATCACTAGCATAATTTCCTATGGTGACACCTTCATAAACCTCTTGATGAAATTAATTTCACTAATTTTACATCATTCACTAACATAATACTTCATCCCATCCAATTTTATAAAGGTCACCTCTAATTAGCTCAAAAAAAGTAACATAGACAACCAATTACTTTTTTTCTTGAGTGTTGAGGTGGTCCGGTGCCAAACCAATGTTAATTAAAGTTATGATATATTCCAATTCCTTAAGTACATGTGTGGCTTGGAAAATTTTTACATCAATTAATTCATCCTCAATGGTACATGTCCATTCACCAAATTCAATGCATGATAAATAATTTGGTCCACAATTAGTCTTACCTAGTTTCACCATCATAGAAAATTAAAATTCCTAAAAGATTATAATCCATCAACAGATGTATCTATGAAAAATTAGTTTATTCACAAAGTATTTAAGTGTTTCATGATATGTAAATAAACTGAATGGGATGGTTAATAAATACTGATAAAACTTTTGGATCATGTATGCCATGCATAGGGATTTAGATTCTATATTTGAGTAATTTATTTATATGGAGTGAGCTTCTGACTAGAAAAGTAGATGGGATGATCAACACTACCCTCAATAGGTGTGCAAGGATACTTCCCATTTCCATACTTAAAGTGTCAAAATGTACATCAAAGGGATTTTTCTAGTCTAGAAAGTAGAGAATGGGTGTAGTTATTAGCTTATACTCGAGTGATATGAATACCTATTAGTGAGAATTTATCCATAATAATTGACCATTTTATTTAATCAATTATTTTAATGGTGTTTTGATATTATCATATCCATAAATGAATTTTTGATAGTATCCCGTGAGTCCTAGGAAGGCATAGACCTCACGCTAGGTGGTCAATGTTAGAAGGAGAATAATGACTACAAGCTTAGCTAGTTCTACCAGTAGTCTATCACAATAAATATTTTGACCCAACAAAATGAAAAAATGAGTATCAAAGACACATTTATTTAGATTCAAATAAATTTTAAGTTGATTATAGTGCTCAAACATGAGTCAAATATTAGCACAATTATCAAGAAATAAACTATATATGGCCTAATCATCCTAGCATACTTAAATGAACTTATGAATAAAATACTTAAAATCCTCTATTTTAATCCATGATAACATAATTAGAAAATTCTTCAAATTGAAAGGCATCACATTGTAAGTGAAAGAAACCCATTCAATTTCAAAGTTGGTCTTTGGTTGATCTTCTTCTATAATCTAGACCTAATGATAGCTGAAAAAACCATCAGTGAAGGTATAAATCTCTCATCTAGAAAAATCTAAAATTTCCTTAGTGAAAGGCATTATAAAATGGTTAGTTATGTAAGTATCATTGAGTAATTCATAGTATACACAAATATGAATTTAGTCATACTTATTGATGTTGATCACCATGGGGCTCACCCATTTAGATTCATCAATAAGAGTGATAACTCTAACATGAAACATATTATCAATCTCCTCTTTAACCTAAGAATGTAGATTAGGATTCATTTAATAAGGTTTTTTTATGATTGGTTGAATACCTTAAACTAATTTGATGTGCATTTTTCCCAATAAATGATGCATTCCTTTTATCTCTATGTCGATACATGGGAAAACATCTAGATATTATTGTAAAAGTTCAAAAATCTTGATGATCTATGTATCAAACCAATAATTCCCCATGGTGGGTATCTTGGGTGAATCTTCCATTCTAATATTACATTAAATTTTCTAGAGTGTCTCAAAATATGGTTTTTGATCAATCTATATGGTTTTTCAAACATTTCATGCACCATATTCAATATGTAAAGCTAAGTGGTCAATAGATGGATCTTACAGGTCAGAACTAGTTCCTTCCTCAACTTGGTAAACAAACTTATACTTATCCTTTCATATTTTTTCCATTATTGCATGGTTCAATTGAGATTAAATATATATATACGATGAGGCAAGAGTATTAGTTTCTTAAAATATGAACAAATATCCTCACATGCACCATGTATATATTGTATGAATTCTTCAACTAGCACAAGATTTCTTATAATAGCTTGATGGATCTCATGTAGAGATGAGCATAAATACGTATGATGGGATGAGTAAGGTAGTGATAAAATTATATTACTTATAATGTTAATCCATGAATCCATGTCCAAGCATCATTCTTGATGAATATACCATTCTATAGCCCAGGTGTGTAGATTACCATAAAATACATGAACCCACAAATATTTAGGAAAAAAAGTCTCATCTACATTACAAATGTTTTTATAAAACTCAATATGATATTCAAGGTCATTAACAACATCATAACTTAGAGTGGCATGAATTCTATTATCATGATGAAAATGATAGTACATGGCAGCATGTACTTAGTCCTAGGTGAGCAAATTATGATGATGAGTTTCCCACCATCAAGTAACTATCCCTTGAAGAAAATAAATGAGTGCATGCATTCATCATAAAACACATAAAATTTTTACAACTACTACATATACTCTAGGACCTCCATTTGATTATGAAACCTATGTGCTTGATCTAACTATAAGGGTGGTTCAGCCATCAAACATTCATCAATAAGGTGAACAAAATTATAGTACTTAAGTAGATTACATAAGATATCCTCTTGACTACCAATTATTCCATAAATTTTTCTATTAATATCATATTATATATGATCCCAATGTTCAAAAGTAATTATGGTAGTGTCAAAAATGGACTCTACATCTGCCCACTATAATATACCATCCAGACTAGGATCAAGATGCTCAGTTACCCAAGTTGTGACATTATATATATATATATATATATATATATATATATATATATATATATGATTGAGATCCTTTTCAATGTTAACTAGTTCAATAAAAAGAGGATCTTGAGCATTATCTAGGGTAATGACAATGTGCTGATTGTCATTTTCAAAATTAATATAACACTTTTTGAAGCTCGAGTTAGCATTATTTGCGTAGCACCATGGATGACCTAAAAGAGTCTTAAAATTTTTAGCTTCATCAAAATCAATCACTTCAAAGGCATCCTTGAAATTCACACCCAAAATGTCAATGGTGGCATTCTTAATAACTCTTATGGGTAGTGCACAAGTCTTATTTTCCATGAACAATACATGTGGATAAGGATACAAAGGAGGGCTTACCATCTTTATCTAAGCATCCTTGGTTATTACTTTTACCTCCATACCAATGTCTACTAGTATATCCTAAATTATCTAACCATTAATTACTACATTTACTAATATTTCTTTATTACATTCTGTATTCGGTTGAACATGAGCCTCTTGTCATTATACATGGCTTAATTCATACTCTTCTATAGGATTTGGTTTTTGATGACTCAACTAGTTTCTTAAAATTAGAATGATGTCTTCATTAAAAAATCATTTGAATAATTCAAAAAACTCATCATATGTGAGAATTGAGGATTTCTACATTTTAGTGTGCATAGAAACATCTATATTCTTAAGGAACTAAATTTCAACTTGTAGATCCTACACCAAAGTGATTGTATCATATAATGCTTCTTTATGTTGTTGAGCAACTAGGTAGTAATTAACACTAAGATATTCTTGTTAAACCTTTTTAATGGGTGGATTAGAAATGGACTGGGAAAGAGCACCAATTCATGTAGTAATATTTACTTTAGGAATAGTTGGTGTAGTAGGACATATCTCCATTAAGCAGTTGGAGTTTTTTTAATTTGTATCATCCCATCACCCTTCTCATTCCACTCTTTTGTGATGGTAGCATACAATTCTGACATTCTTCTAGATGATGATCGTTCTTAAAAAAACCACATGTTGGATAAACTAGGTAGTCACACTAGTAATGATCTAGACATCCATACTTGTAGTAGGTTCTAGGTAGAAAACAACCACCTCTACAGCCATAAATGCTACCTCTATAGGAATGACCTCCACCATTTTATTAGTTTTTGATATGTATAGTGAATACCTCATATGTGTGCCTCATGAATATCATTGATAAGTTGATAATTATTAGTATCATGTGTATATGCATCATGTATTTTACAATATGATGATAATTTTGATTGAGTATCATGTTGAAGTAGTGGGAAATTTCTCCCATCATGGTCTTCTTGGCATATCTCACATGACTACTTTACCACTATACAAATACTCTTTATGGGACAATTAATTCAATTATGACCTTCCACTTCACTGTAAACACACCATAAACCACTATGAGTATCTTGAGTATTGTTCGTAATGATATTCTCAAAATGAGATACCATATAAACAATCTAAAATTTTAGAAAGGGAATAATACATGTATCTATAATTTCAATGGCTTCAACATGAAGGGTAGCTTCCAATACATCATGAGAGTTGTTGAAGGTCTTTTGGGACAATGTGCATCAAAAGGAAAGTAAAAATCCTCCTACAAACCACTATGCATGTTGATTTACATTTATCTCAAATTATAACTTATAAAGAATCATTTTTAAAAAAGTATCATAATCACACATAGTCTTTGGTTTCTTATAAAATATCCTTTAGAGAAGTAACACTCTATGTTCGAACTCTAGAATTTCAACTTCTTTTAGTTTACCATTATTTGTTACAAATCAAACTTGTACCATTTATCTATGTGGTCCAAATAAGTAGTGGAAATTTGATTTTCCTTTTTTTCATTAAAAGTAATGCCTCAGGCCCACCAAACGAGTTCACACTTATGAACATGTTCCACTACATTTTCAACACCATGATATTTAGGTAGATGAAGTGTCATCTCATAGTAGACTATAGGTGTAATAGGTGATGTCAATGGATCCTATTATGATGCACCTTCAATCCCTTCTAGACCTTTTGGGGGAGGTCTACCAATGCTTCTTTCACAACTGCTAGATCCTCCAGTTGAACCACCATTGATACCACATCCCATGTATCTTATGGAAATACAAGCACCTAATACATTGGGAATATAATAAGGTTGATTAACTATGGAAATGCATGTACTCTGACCACTAGCTATACTTGGTCCACCAGACATTACAAAGCTAGCCATAGAGTTTACTTGTAATGAAAAAGAAATTAATAATAAATTACTATCTTAATTTTGTACTTCAAAAGTTTCTTTGAAAGGTTCAAACTCTGACTCTACTCTTTTTGTATCCCAATTTATTATAGGAAATTTTTCCATTTTAAAATCATGAGCATACACTATGAGTGTGGAATTGGGCCTATCTAGATTGGGTTCTACAATCACCAATGACTTATTTCTCCCACACATAATTGTGCCAGTGTAGGGTGAAACTCTATGGTTGTGGATTCATTATTATTGCCTTCTACCTCCCTACAAATCCTCACAACACTTCTAAATTCCTTTTGACCCCTCCTTGGATTATTTCTAATCATATCCCTTTGCTTGACCTCATCATACTTGTGCTTAAACAACTCCCACTAATTGTTTTCCATGTTGAACCAACAATCTTATATTAATGTGTGCCCCTTCATTTCCCCACTGACTATGCTACTCATGTAAGGGAGAGTTTAGCCATCTATGTGGAAGTTTTAAAATCCTAACTCAACTATAAGCTTCTTGTTTTCTAACAAAAATTACCTGAGATACCTTTTGCATGGCTCCTAGAGGAAGTTAAGTTAGGATTCCTCTAGACAAGAGTACATAGAGAATGCATATTCAAAAACATATCTATTAATTTTTTGTCACCACAAAATATCAATCAAATGCATTTAGGGTTATCTTAATCTTTCTAAATCCAATTGATTCTCTACTGACTAGGATACCTTCCATCCATAATTCCTAAAATGGTCTTACACATATGCCAAAATCCAAGCATGTAATGGAACAAGCAGTTCTACAAAGAAAGCTTCATAGAGTGATTTATAAATGTGTTATTCTACCCATGTGCATGTATAAAATACTAGTTTAAGATACTAAAGCACAAAATTATGTTCTAAAGTAGTAACCTAATGCTTGACATTTCTAAAGATAACTATTTAAGCATTTTTCCACCATCATGTAAACAAGTACAATGGGTCATAACAATAGAACTCAAATGTTTTAATCTTTTCCTTTATTCTAGCATGACTTTCCCTATTCACGTTCTTAAGAGAAAAATGTTCCAAAAAGCTAATGGGTCAGTATATCACATGAGAAAAGGTTCTCACATGCTCACATGAAGCACATAGCCTAATATTTGTTCCCATTGGTTTCATCATGTGGAAGTGTATTCATTTCATTTTTAAATATAAAGTTCTCTAACAATCAATTAGATATAAATTCATACTTAGTTCCATGTCTAATTCTTAACTCTCCATTCCCTACTTAACTAATCATATAAAAATAAGTTGGGTGGAAATTGAGAATAAAATAGTAATAATTATATTATGTTCATAAACACATTACAAAAGTATTTCGTCAACACAAAATATTCCTCTCATTACATTCATATGTCATATCTATAATTATGATGGTTCTAAGTTTACAATTATCAACCAACACTAATTAAAATTAAGGGGTATATATACATGGGTCTACCTTGACCATTCAGTTACAAAATTAATTACAAAATATGACTCACTAGTGACCATTAACTTATTAAATCATGGGAAGTCATTTATACTAAGTTCCTAAGGACTCAAGCCTAACTTCCCCTATATGATCTTTCTATTCTATATCCTCATCATTGTGTACCTATATACTTGACTATTCTTCTCTGATGTCCATAAAAATTGTTCCCCATCTATTTTCATTTTTCATGCCCTTACCCAAGTCTCTCTAATTGTCTGAGTCCTATGTTCTTGATTCCTCTATGTTTCATTTTTATTTATTCCACATGACTTGCCTCTTCTATGACATGGTCTTCCATTTCATGTATATTATGATCCTACACTTCCTTCCACACCACTATCTTCATAAAGTACTTAAGAAAAGTAGATACAAAATTAAGGGCCTAATAAGAGCTATATAATTAGATGGATATCTCTTGGAGATTACCTATTTGTCCTTTTTGAGAGTACTAAAAACACTAGGATAATATGTATATTGATTTCCTTTTACATAAAAATGCTTACAATATTTATATGTTTCAAATCTCTTGGAATAGTAACCTCCATTCTAGAATGGGAAAATTTAATACATTGATGGAGCATAGAAGGAAGATCCCCTACTCATATATCTTCTCTTTTTTATTCCTTTTTGTTCTTAGGTTCTTTATCTCCACTGTATAGATATAGATAGGGGAAGGAGCTTCTCATTCATTAGACACATTTGAATTCATCTCATTAATCCATGGATGGCCTAAAAGGATATTATAAGGTAAGTCTAGATCAATGACATGGCATAAGGTATTATGGATGACTGGCATAACCTAGATGAGCATTGAAATTATGCATGTTGATTATCACTTCATGTTATCATACCCTTTGATAGTATTGGTATCATTCTTAAGATACCCTAAAGTATATCCTAGATGTTGGATGAGCTTTAGTGTAACAATGTTAAGACCAAAACCATTGTCTATTAGTACCCACTTGATTTTGTGACAAGTAGTTGTGAATTCAATATAAAAAGACTTGGTGTGGGAAGCTCCAAGAGATGAGATGTCACTTTGATCAAAGATCAACTATGGACCTAAAGACAAGTGCCTAACCATTTCTTGAAATTTATCTATTTGAATATTTCTTAGCACCTGAGATTGACTCAAAATATCATATAAGACATCTTTGTGAAGCTGAGAAGTACATAACAAATCCAAAATGTGAATCTATGATGTCATTTTATTTATCTAATTCACAAGATCATATGGATTTTTAATAGGTATATATCTAGGATTAGATTGATTTGGAATAGGATTTGAATGAGAATGTGGATTAGGATCAATATATGAAGGTATAGGACCTTTAATGGTGATTTTAGTGAATTGATCTGTAATAGTGCAATATTAATTGGGAATAAAAATACTAGAGTTTAAATTAGAATAAATAGGTCTTAGAACAGTAAATTAAGAATGATAATCATGAGGAGGAATCCCAAAATATACGGACCTGATCCTATAATAGAAGGATTTTATTATTGGTATTTTTAAGAATAGATATTGATATTGATTTTGGTTATGTAATGTTCCATGATACATCCCACTATGTCGTAATCATTGGGGGTAGCATGATAATCAATGTTATGAGCCTAGGAATCCTAGTTTTGATTATGATTATTATTTAGTTGATGTTGATGTTGTTGTTCCTACTAATTTTTATTATGATGAGGCAAAGGGTTTTTTTAAATCCCCATATTTTATGCACAATTAGATGATGAATCATTATTTAACTCAATTTCTCCTCTTTTTGGCATGTCCTAAATGAGATGTCACAATTTCACACATCTATGAATTATATATCTTTTGATTCAATAAAACTCATAATATTCTTATTCCCTATACCATTATGGTTTAGGGTCACTCTCATCAAAAGGTTTTGTATTTGCGTATCCAATCATCACAACAAGTATCTTTTGAAACACATTCTCAATAGGCTCTCCCAGATTAGCAAATAGTCATCTAGTAAATTGATTTCTTTGAGGTTACCTTTGTAGAGCAAGAGATTTTAGTTGAGGATCCTTGTAAACTAGTGGTGCTTGTATATTTTGAACATGTATAGCCTTTATAACTCCATTTACCACCATATTATTTTTACCATTGAAAGTCTTAGGCTTATCTATGACATTTACCAAATTTGGAGAAACATATTGGTTCTAATTTTGATTCTGACTTGGAGTTTGATTTTGAGATTGATTTTGACACTATGAATAGATTTTAATCAATCATTTATCAATTATATACTTCTCTATTTGAAAAAAAATAGTAATGATTTCATCAAAAGTTTCTAGACACTATAATTTAAAACTAAGTGCCGGTTCTAAATTTAAATTCATCATAAAAATGTTTTTCAACTCAATGTAAGGAAGTGTGTGGGGAAATATGCTAGATAGTGCTCACCATCTTTGAAGATACATATAAAATCTCTCACCTCCTCTTTGTTTGATATCACATATGTCAACTATGGTCAACTCATGCTCAATTTTATATGAAAAGTATTTAATGATCTTCTCGTGACGAGTCATCAAAAATTGTAACAAAACCTTTTGGAAGATGTGTAAACCATTTTAACATAGGACCAACCAAACTTCATGAGAACATAAAACTAAGAAATTGTATTTATAACTAACCTCTTAACAAGCAACAAAGAATAGGCTTAGGTGCTCTCTTGGGTCACCCTTTCATTTATATTTTTTCAAATTTCAAAATGAGATAGAAGTGGTATTTGAAAAATACTTGAATTAAATGGATATGAACATATATGACCCAAATTTTATTTTCAACTGACTTTTGGCTTGTGGTCCTGATATTGCATCTTCCATAACTTGTAATTCCTGAGAAAATATGGTATCTTGAGAAGTAAGTGGGGTGTTATTTGGTTGATAATGGAACTAGGTGTTTTTCAAATTTATAGGAACTCTTTGCCCTAAATAATTATCAGTATTATTTATATTTCTAAGGTTTGATTCATTAGGAAAAATTTGGTATTGGTTGTGGTTATAAGAATGAATGGATACATGTTATTGTGTAGGGGGGAGAAACTAGTATTGAATTCAATTTGATTATGGAACGAAAAAACATTATTACATAGGAGGAAGTTGTTGGTTTTGACTAAGGACTTGCTATAGAGTGACAGGGATTTGTTTTTGAGTAAAATTAATCTATTGTAATAAGGGAACTCATTATTGTGTTTTATAGTAAATTTTAACAAAATTGCATTGAGGACATAGGAAATAGAAATAATGTTTTGTATCTCCATAGGAACTTGTTGGAGAGAACTTGAACTTTGTAACTTTTTAGAGGGAATTTATCCAAGTGGAATTTGACATATGGGATTATTAATAACTTGGTGAGGAATAAGATACATTGGTTGGAGATCTTCTTCAACTAGTTTTAAATAATATTCATGTGTATGTTACTTAGGAACAATGATTGACTTGACATTGGGAAATGGATCAACCAACCTACCTTTCCTTGATGTTTAAAGGGAGGATTATTTGTGAATTAAGTAACAAATTAGAAAGGTCATTTAACATTTTACTCATGTATTGTACTTGGGCTAAGATGTTGGGCAAGACATAAGGTGAGGCTATAAGTAGTTCCTTCCCTCTCTTAGACATTTATGGATTTGTAAATATTTAAAAACATGAGGGATCTAAAAATTACACAAATATGTTTTCTCGATTATCAAACAAATATTTATCAAATTGGGTTTGAACTGGATTATACATCGATGTCACTTTCTCAGACATGTTTTATTGAATTTAAACATAATTTGGATTAATGACATCCTCTTGATCAGGGGGAGAAGTAGGTTGATATGTGAATGGATCAGTTTGACCTTGAGTCCAATCATCCTCATAAGTGGCATTATAATCCATACCACTTCATGTATAGTGAGGCATATTAGACATGAATTATGGAATATATCTAATGGTAATGGTAAAATAATGACATTTGGAAATTGACATAAGAAAACTTGGATTTGAATAGACTTGACTTGAACATAAGTGAATCATAACAATTCTCAATTGGAAATGACTTTAGAATTAAGAACATGGGAACAAGACTAGAATAGGTTCAAACTCACATAGATAGAGTAACACTATGATTTTAGATAAGAGAGTTGTGGTTTGAGGCATAATTTAGACACAAGCTGGTATAAAATAAAAAATTGGACTTAAAACATGGAGAGTAATAGTACAATTTCACACAAAGAATATATGAAATGTACGAATTTAAATAATTTTAGAATAACAATGTGAATAGTGTAATGGTACAATTTCACACAAAGAAGGTATTAAATATTGTTATTCCCAAAATTTGTCACTCATTTTTGGGGACAACATATCAACTATTTTGGTCCTGTAGGCCAAAATTCTCTCTATCCTGCTCAAAAAATGTTGTGAGCACTCCAGTTCTTCAATTATTCAAGCTTTTTTAGCTAAGGGACTCGCAGGTTCAAGAGGTTCAAAAACTTCAACAAGTGAGCTCTCACAAAGAAACAAGTTCCCAACACTTAGGCATTTCAAGGCTAGTTCAACACTGAAGTTCAATCAAAAGACTTATCAACAAGATTCAAACAAAAGATTGAACCATTGAACCCTACCTCCAATGGTTCAAAGTTCAAAGGTTCAAAGGTTCAAGGAATTTCAAAGTTTGAAGGGAAGCTTCGAGTGAAGGAAAGAAGTGGAAGATTCTAGAGACAAGTTTAAAGAAATGGTTTAGCAGATTGAACCAAGGAGCTGATTGAACCAAGGAGCCAATTGAACCAAGAAGTTGATTGAACCAAGGAGCTGAAATGGACCATCTGAACCATTAAACGATTGAACCAATGCACACCAAAGGTTCAAGTTCAATGTGGTTCAAGCAACCAAGTGACTAATGACATCCCCATGGATTTCAAATTTAGGGTAATAAAATGCCCATTTATTTTCAAATATGGCACAAAACTTGAAGATAAAACTCAGTGAACAGTTGAAGAAAGAGCTAAAAGAGCCTGTTGAAGGTAAGAAGATAGCCTGAGAGCTCAAAAAGCTATAGGGGATAAATAAATATCTATAGGGGGTTATTCTAGTAGGTGGAATAGTCCACCAAGTAGAAATTTGAGCATGTAAACATTTAAAGGCATGACCTATTTTTCTCCCTTTGAATAAAAGTGAGTGGACAACCGTGTACATATCTAGAAATAGCCAAATGACCCATGCTTAGGAAAAGACATTTGAGATGATTCTGTAAACCAAAGTCAATGTTGATGCCCTATTCCAGCATGGCTCCTTCATAGAACTAAAAATGCATTCAAGGCATTGAATGCAGCATGGGCCATTCCATGAAAAAAAGCACCCAAGTCTTTCTTGGAGTGCTATATATTATAATCTCTTATTTTATGCAAGGGAGATCTCTTTGTTATAGAAACAAAACTCTACCCAAATTGAAAGGCATTACTAAGACTTTGAGCTCAGATGGTTAATCATATTTCATTATTTGAATGAGAAAGCAAGTGACCTTTCAGACTTTGTGTTGGAATAGCTTGTGTTGTTGAGGAAATTGTTCTTATGTCTATTTCCTAAACATATTCTTGTCCATTTAATTAAATAAGTAAAACTAGTGGAAGTAATCAAGAAGGTGTCCCAAAGCCAACTGTGGAGAGACTTTATGCTGCCATAATTGTCTTTAGTGTGTGTGTTTTCACTTTGTTTCTATGTAAAGGATCTTGGGATGACTTTGTGCCCCCATTATCCTTTGTATTTCACTCTTTGGTAGTTAATGTGGAGACTTTGTGCTACAGCTCATTCTACTGGTTATTATACCCTATTACATTTACTTATCACTACTAGAAATAATTCTTGTTGTTTGCTACAGACCACTTCTGAAAGAAGAGAAGTGCCTTTTCTCATTTCACCAAGATTTCTCCTTTGTATGTGAACATCATCTCTAAAAAAAGAGAGATGGATGGTGTTATCCTACCCTCAGTGTTATTTTCAGCTTATTTATAATATATTAATATATTTTAGTACCTCATAGTTATAAGGAACCTCCCCTTGATGAGAGGAGAGATTTGTCCCCTTTTGATGTGGTCAACTTGCACATTTCGTTGATAAATCTCCCTATGTTGTGGTTGAAAAAAACTAATTTTCCCATCAGTTAGCTAGTGATAAAATATTCACCCAATAGTTTTTGGTGACTCCACTAGGGAAGAATGCATAGTTTGAAGCCTCAAGCTTCAAATTGAAGTAGTGCCAGTTATTTTCCATTTTTACTTTACAATTTGGAAAATCCATGGTATACATGAAGCTAGAGATCTAAAGGTATTGTTGACCCTGTATTTAAGTTGGTATAACAAAGTGATTTTGATCCTTTTCCTTCACCATTTCACCTTCAGCAAACTAGGAGTTTTCTTCCTACCAAAATGAGGTCTCCATTACTAGGCAAATCATCCATTTTTGATGTTAGCATAACTTTGTCAATACATACCCCTCAAACATTTGTTATCCATTCCTTCAGTAGCCAAATCATGGTAGTTCAAGGCCCTTGGGGTAACTCTTTTGGCCCACTCAATCTAACTCCACCTCTACATGAGCTACCTCACAGTTTAAGGAAGAATTTCCCCAAATTCTTTGGTGATGGGAGAGTTCATCCTGATGAACATATTGAAACCTTCAACATAGCCTATGGTGTGATAGACATGGAGTATGAGGACATAGAAGTTAGGCTATTTATGGAAACATTGCAAGGCACTGCTATAGATTGGTTTTATCATCTGTAAGCACAAATTGTGACTGACTAGGACACCCTCAAAGCCAAATTTGAAGCCAGGTTCAAGCCTATAGGAGATGTGCATGCCCTACTAGCCCAACTCACACAAATGAAGAAATAACCTCATGAACCTATGAGGGACTTCATAACTAAGTTTGACAAGCTGAGGAACAAGATTCCTACCATTGCTCAACCAACAAATGAGAATCTTAAATGCTTCTTCATCAACTCTTAGCTTCTTGAAGTGAGTTTTTTGTTTAGATGTGCTGGTCACATAAACCTTGCTACAATGCAAGATTTTGTTACTAAGGTGGAAGATGATCTCATCTAGGTAGGGAAGATAAGGAGAGATCCTAACAAAGATAAATCTTCTTCATCCTATGAATATCCATCTATAGGCACCACTGATCCTATGGTGCAGAAGCTAGAAAATGAGTTGTTAACTCTTAGAAAGCAAATGGCACAAAGAATGTCTACTCCTCCATACTGAGATATACCAAGGAGGACTTTTTTGAATTAATCATACCAAGGCAATGCTGCCAAGAATCAAGGGCAGCTAAATCATCTTCCTCCCCCATAGGGGAAACTTGCCATTGAAGCACCTCTAACCAATTCACTAGTTGGATGTCTTAAAATAGAATTTAGTTTCTCTCTCCAACCTAAATTAGACCAAGAAGATGATGTTAATCTATTCACATAGGAAGAAGAAGAATTAGCTAGTGAATCCAACATCAATTTCCTAAATTACTAGGATGAACCCAAAAGTAAAAGTGAAGCATTTGATGGGTCATACACTGTATTCACCTGGTCCCAGATTCAGTCAGCCCAACAATAAGGAAAAAATAGAGGAGTGACTTCAACCATTAATTTCAATTTCTAAGTAGGGAACCACTTTAACTTTTCAATCAAAGGACCTGATGATCCCTAAAAAAGTAAGTACCTTAAGTATGCCTTCACCTTCAACTTTAATTTCATAGATCAGTACCTCCCCTCCTAAAAACCAGAAGGATGAACTACCTTCCCCTATTCCTAATTCATTTCAGACATTTGATATAATCAGCCATGTCAAGAAAACTAAAATTCAAATGTCTGAATTTGAATTCTTGCAATCTAACCCTGAGCAGTTTGATAGGTTATTTGAGTGTGTGAAGAATAAAACCATCCCTATAAGACCAACTATTCTAAAGGTGACTCCCACATACACCTAGAATAACCTTGTCATTACTCCTCCTACTACTCTTGGGAGGATAGAACCATTTTATGTCTCCTTGCTGATAAATGGACACCAGATGAACAATTGTATCATAGACTTAGGTGCGTCTGACAATGTCATGCCTACCAAAGTGGTAGAATCTCTTGGACTCACACTAACCAAGACATTTGAGAGATGTTTCTCCATGGAGAACAAACAAGTGCCACTACTAGGATATATCAAGGATGCCTAATTTGCATTTGCAGCATTCCCAAATAAGAGAATATAGATGATAGTCCTGGTGGCTGACGTCCCAGCCTCATACGACATTCTTCTTGGGTGAAATTTATACAAGGATGTTGGTGTTGAGTTAAGTATGGACCTATCTGAAGTGAGGATCCTAGTCAAAGGTGTCATGTAGAGATTGATCCCTAAGAATGAGGCAAAATACATTGTCACTCAAACATCAGTGCCTAAAGCTCAAATTTTGTTTGAGTCTTCAAGCATGGGTAATTACTTCTTGACTACAAAGGATGTTCCTATCCTAATTGATGAAACTTCTAAAGATGAAATTCTAAAAATTAGTTTAGACAAAACAACAAAAGACTTAATAAAGCATAGTGCAAGCCTAGAGGAATCCTCCCCTCCAAATGAAGAAAAATCTAATGAAAGGTTAGTTTCTGATAATGTGTGGATTCTCAAATTTGATGGCAATTGTTCTTCAACTAGCTCGAGATCCAAGATTGTGTTTATATGTCATCAAGGATATATTTTCCCCTATTCTTATAAATTGTAGTTCAACAACACCAACAATACTAGTGAATATGAATCACTAATGGTTAGATTAAAGGTCACTCAAGATAGGGGTGTTAAACTCCTTCACACCAAAGGAGATGTTGAGCTAGTGGTTTGCCAAGTCAGGAACCTGTACCAAACCAAAAATGAGAGATTAAACCATTATTGAAATCTATTTTGGGATCAAATTGAAATCTTTGATTCTTTTAGTATCTCTTTAGTACCTAGGGAATTCAATGAATGAGCTGATGCATTAGCTATTTTTGTAACTCTTTTGGTTCCTCACCTATATTTTAAGGGAGATAGGTACACTATTGAATGGGTCTTTTGACCAAGTGTGCCTGACAATGCCAATCATTGGCAAGTGTTTAATGGTGACAACCAAATCATCACCTTTCTAAAACAAAAAGATAGCTTTGAACAGCTTCACTTTGAAGGCAGTGAGCCTCAAAAACTTGAATCAGCCCCTGAAACAAGTTTAGACATAGGTGAAGAATTCCTATAGCTAAAAGGGAATAAAATTCCCAAAGGATTGGTTTCCTTTGAGAAACTATTTGACAAGCATGATAGGTTCATCAAAAAACAACAAATGGATTCAAGCTCCTCCTAGGAGTTTGATCAAATAAAATTAGGTACTAAAGAAAATCTTAAGATGGTTAACATTGGGAAGTGCTACAGTCCTAAGGAGAAGCTCAAATTTAATACCTTGCTTCACCATTACATGGATGTTTTGGCGTACTCCTATGATGATCTAGAGTCACTCATGCCTGAAGAAATTTTCCATGAAATTCCCCTCAAGAGTGATTCAGTGCCTTACAAGAAGAAATCTCGATAGTATAATCCAAAGATATTAGGTACTATTCTGTCTGAAATATAGAAAATGCTAAATGCTAGAATAATTTTCCCAATCCATCATTCCACATGGATTGTAAACATAGTTCCTATGAGAAAAAGGAATGGTGAAATTTGCCTTTGCATGGATTTTAGGAATTTAAATCAATCCTCCATAAAGGATAATTACCCTCTACCCATCATGGATCAAGTCCTTCAGATGGTGACTAGTTTAGAGATGTTATCAATGCTGGACATCTTCTCAGGGTACAATCAAGTGGAAGTTGGCAAAGCATACCAACATAAGACTACCTTCACCACACCTTGGGGCACCTTTGCGTATCGAAGAATGCCATTTGGCCTGATAAATGTTGGCACCACTTTTTAGAGAGAAATAGACCTTGCTTTTAAAGACAAAATGGGTAAGTTCATTGTAGTGTACCTTGATGATTTAATAGTCTTTTCCAAGCATCATCTTGATCATGTGCACCATTTGCAATAAGTGTTGGAATGATTTCACTAAAATGGCATTTCTCTAAATCCCAAGAAGTCTATTTTTTGGGTAGCAGAAGGGAAACTTCTTAGACAAATTGTATCCCAAGAAGGCATAAAGATTGAATCAAAAAGAGTTAAATCCATCTAGGAGCTTACTCTACCCACAAGTAAGACTAAAGTTCACTCTTTCTTCAAAAAGGTGAATTTTTTATGAAGGTTCATTCCTGAGCTCACTGAGAAGACTCACCACATTGTGAACATGATGAAGGGAAGGGCCACTTTTAGCTAGACTGAAGAAGGCAAATTGGAATTTTGAGACATCAGGATAGCTATCACCCATGCCTCAATTTTGGTTTGTCTAGATTATACCAAAGATTTCACAATGTACAGTTATGCTTCTGAGCACACACTTTTAGCAATTTTGGTTCAACAGAACAAAGAAGGTGTGGAATCTCCCATATCCTTCATGTATCCTCTTAAAGCTCATGAACTAAAATATTCAAATCTAGAGAAGCATGCTTATGCAGTGGTAAAGGTAGTAAAGCACTTCTATTTTGACATCTTGAATTCACACATTATTGCCCTGGTTCTTGATACCACAGTCAAATCCATATTAACTCAACAGGAGTTTAGAACTAAAAGGGGTAATTAGGTTTCTAAAATCTAGGAGTTTGATCTTATTATCAAACCAATGAAGCTTGTGTAGGGAAACGGTCTCTGCCAATTGATTGCCGATAACAGACTAGAAGAAACAAGGCATGAAGAAGTAAAAATTGAAGATACACCAACAGTCCTCTTTATCTCCACCATGAATGTGTGGTATTCAAGTATTACTCATTTCCTTACTTATGGTGAGTGTCTTGCTCACCTGTCTCATAAAAAAAAGAGGATTTTCAAGTTAAAAGTTGCCAATTTTGTCCTATGGGACAATAGCCTATATAAGAGGAACCTTGATGGAGTGTTCCTTCACTACGTGGATAAAGAGTAGCAGAACCAACTTTTGGAGTCCTTCCATAATCTGGGCTATGGAAGACATTTTTTTGCACCCATAATTGCCCATAAGATTTTATGAGCTAGGTATTATTGGCCTACTCTATTTCAAGATGCATATAAATGGGTATGAAGATGTGAACTATGCCAACAGTTCATTGGAAGACCCAAGTTAGCTACTTTGCCTCTTAAGCCAGTGGTAATAAAAGAGCCATTTTAGTAATGGGGAATCAATTTCATTAGTGTTCTAAACCTATCTTCAAGTGCTGGACATGATTATGTTCTCATAGGCATAGATTACTTCACCAAATGGGTGGAAGCTATTCCAGCCAAGCATGCTACTTCAGAATTAGTATGTAATTTCCTCAAGGAAAACATCATTTCCAGGTTTGGGGTCCCAACCAAGATTGTGATAGATAATGTAGCCTATTTCTCTTCCCATGAGATTATTCAATTCTATTTTTATTATGGGATTACCCTCTCTCACTCCTCTAATTATTTTCCACAAGGGAATGGCCACACAAAATCGAGTAACAACTAATGAACATGGCATAAAGCATTGGTTGATGCTTTATGGGTAGATAGAATTACACCCAAGAGGGTGATAGGTATGTCACCATTCTAACTTTTTTATGGTCTCAATGCAAAGATACCAATCACCCTAGAATTACCAACTGGCAAAGGTGGTCAAAGATTAGACATATGAAAGCTCCATCTATAAAAGGATCATGTGCTTGACTGAGCTGGATGAGCAATGAATGATGGTGGTAGACTGAATCACTATGCATCAAAGTTTGGTGAATAAGCTCTTGTACCAAAAAGCAAAAACCCATGATTTCTAGATTGGAGATCAAGTTCTGTTATGGGACAAGAGAAGAGAACTGAAGGGAATGCATGGGAAATTTGATTCCTTATAGAGAAGCCCATTTGCTATTCATCAGCATAATGGTGAAAATAGTTTCTTGTTGAAGTATTAAGATGGCATGCCATTTTCATTACCTCATAATGGGTAACATTTGAAGCACTTGAATTCTTGAAGTATCAGATAAGTCTAGTTGTACATTTGTATATTTGAATAGTCTTTAGTTCTATTTTGTGTTGTTTATTTTCATTTCTTTTTGGTGCTTTTCTTTTTGGGTAGCATGACTCCATATCCCAATGGAATATTTAAAGGCACTGGAGATTCTAGATTTTACTCCCTTTGATTATTTTTACAATCAATGGAAGTTCCCCAATTGGAGCCAACTGTTATTCCCAAAATCCGTCGCTCACATATCAACTCTTTTGGTCCTATAGGCCAAAATTATCTCTTCCCTTCTCAAAAAATGTTCTAAGTGCTCTAATTATTCAATTATTTAAGCTTTTTTAACTAAGGGACTCCCAAGTTCAATAGGTTCAACAACTTCAACAGGTGAGCTCTGATAAAGAAATAAGTTCCCAACACTTAGGCATTTCAAGGTTGGTTTAACATCGAAGTTCAATCAAAAGACTTATCAGCAGGCTTCAAACGAAAGATTGAACCATTGAACCCCACCTCCAATGGTTCAAATTTCAAAGGTTCAAAGGTTCAAGGAATTTCAAAGTTTGAAGGGAAACTTCGAGCAAAGGAAGGAAGCAAAATATTCTAAAGACAAGTTTGAAGAAATGGTTTAGTTGATTGAACCAAAGAGCCAATTGAACCAAGGAGTCGATTGAACCAAGAAGCTGATTGAACCAAGGAGCCAAAATGGACCATCTAAATCATTGAACCATTGAACCAATGCACACTAAAGGTTCAAGTTTCAATGTGGTTTAAGTGACCAAGTGACCAATGACGTCCCCATGGACGTCAAATTCAGGGTAATAAAATGCCTATTTATTTTCAAATATGGCACAGAACTTAAAGACAAAACTTAGCTAATAGCTGAAGAAAGAGTTGAAAGAGCCTGCTGAAGGTAAGAAGATATCCTGAGAGCTCAAAAAGCTATAAGGGATACTAAAATATCTATAGGGGATTATTCTAGTAGGTGGAATAGTCCACCAAGTAGACATCTGAGTGTGCAAACATTCAAAGGCATGACTTATTTTTCTCCCTTTGAATAAAAGTGAGTGGAAAGATGTGTACATATCTAAAAATAGACCAAATGACCCATGCTTAGGAGAAGACATTCAAGATGATTCTATACACCAAATTTAAGGTTGATGCCCTGTTCCAGTATGGTTCCTTCATATAACTAAAAATGCATTCAAGGCATTGAATGCAGCATGGGCCATTCCATGAAAAAAAGTGCCCAAGTCTTTCTTGGAGTGCTATATATTGTAATCTCTTATTTAATGCAAGGGATATCTCTTTGTTATAGAAGCAAAACTCTACCCAAATTGAAAGGCATTACTGAGACTTTGAGCTCAGATGGTTAATCATATTTCATTATTTGAATGAGAAAGCAAGTGACCTTTCAGACTTTGTGCTAGAATAGCTTGTGTTGTTGAGGAAATTGTTCTTATGTCTATTTCCTAAATGTGTTCTTGTCCATTTAATTAAATATGTAGAATTAGTGGAAGTAATCAGGAAGGTGTCCTAAAGCCAACTATAGAGAGACTTTGTGCTACCACAATTGTCTTTAGTGTGTGTGTTTTCAGTTTGTTTCTATGTAAAGGATCTTGGGATGACTTTGTGCCCCCATTGTCCTTCATATTTCACTCTTTGGTAGTTGAGGTGGAGACTTTGTGATACACCTCATTCTGCTATTTATTACACCCTATTACATTTACTTATCACTACTAGAAAGAATTCCTATTGTTTGCTATAGACCACTTCTGAAAGAAGAGAAGTGCCTTCTGTCATTTCACCAGGATTTCTCCTTTATCTATGAACATCATCTCTAAAAAAGGAGAGATGGATGGTTTTATCCTACCATGAGTTTTATTTTCAGCTTATTTATAGTATATTAATATATTTTAGTACCTCATAGTTATAGGGAACCTCCCCTTGATGAGAGGAGAGATTTGTCCCCTTTTGATGTGGTCGACTTACACATTTGGCTGATAAATCTCCCTATGCTATGGTTGAAATAACCTATTTTTCCCATCAGTTAGTTGGTGACAAAATATTCACCTAATAAATATATGATTTTTAACATATTTAGACGAAGAACATGGGTAAGGTAATGCCTCTTTATGTAGGTGTATGTAAAATATGATAAATTTTTAACACCATAATCAATTAAGCAAATACTCAATCTATCAACCCTACTTTAGTGCCTGACACAAGATTACTCCACATTCATCATTTATTTTGATATCTTTACCTTGAAAGAGGATAAAATTTAAGATTCATTAAATAAATTATTGTAGGTATTGGTAAGGTTTTAATCCCCATTATCTCAAAAGGTTTGTACATAAAATATATCTTTGGGGGTTTTTAACCTTTGTACCCCTATATCAATGAATGTTTTATGGCCAATGATTCTTAGGATAATGTTTTTCATGGATTTATATATGGTCTCAATATACCTTTTGATACATGGTTACTTGATAATTATATATCAATTAGATGTGAGATATTGTAGGCCATTCACCAAAGGGTCTATTCCCTTTGTGACCACTCAGTCATAAGGGTTTAAATGAAGTTTTACTTACACAATCAAGATTTAAGGGACCACTAGCTCAAATATCACTGGTGTAGCCATAATTTGTATACCCCATTAGATAATTCAGTTGTTATAATGTTTGGTAAAGACATCCTGGTCATCATGACTTAAGGATTCATGATAAGGCAATGACACCCCAAATGTTGAGCCAAAATAAAAAGGAAGGTATTACCATTCAGATTCATACAACTCCTACTAATGGAGAGAAAAGAGCATAATAGGCAAATATTTAAGATTTTAAAAAAAAAGGATATTTGTTTTTTGAGTAACACAAAGTGGACAACATACACACAAAATATCTCAACAAAACACTCAAGTAATAATAAGAAATAAATAAACTTACATGAAATGAATAATATCAAAAAATAAGCAAGTTTTCATAGAACCCAAAATGAAATGTGAATTGATTTTTAAATCACCAAAAATTAGATGTGAATAGAAAACATGATTATTTGAATAAATCACCCCACTTTTGGAACTTGTAAGCAAACAAGGTGAGTAGTTTTGTTTGGTGAGTCTTTGATAAGTGAAAGAGGTTGATTTTACAAGTTTTTTAAACTCTTAGTTTATGAAATAGACATGAATTTACCATTTAGAAAAAAATAATTTCATCTGTTTCATAAAACCTACAAAAAAGAATAGAACATAGGAAAATATAGACAGAGAATGCTTTCACCAATTACTAGATGATCATCAATTAGCAGAAAAATTTCACTGATGGTAAGATAATTTCACTAATAAAAATCTAATCTTGCCAAGGAATAAAAAAATTAGATAGAGATACTTGAGAATAATTTCATCAATTTAAATGACAATTTCACCTATTTTTGAATGATTTCATTGAATAAAAAGATACACATGTTCTAGAGAATGAAAATAAATGACTTCACTCATTAAAAATTTTATTTCACTAAATAGTGTGGCAGTTTCATTAATAGTTGAATGATTTCATTGATTTGTAAAAACCTAAATAGGAACATAGAAAAAATAACATAAAATAGTGAATATTTCATTGATTATAAGATGATTTCATTGATTAACAAAAAAATTATAACATTTTATCCATTTTTTTAAATGATCTCATTGAAACACAAAAAATATAAAATGGCAAAAAAATGAACAAAAAAGAGCCAAAAAATCAAATATTCTTCAAAGGAAGGTTTTTAAATAGTATCAAAAAAAGGTATGGGTTACTAGTCCCACTAGGCATTCCATATGTCTCATTAGGAATATTACTTAGTTATATTTTCACCAAGTTAGTTTTAGTCAATCAAGAACATAAAAATAAATGAAAATAAGCTTGGAGCCTAAGACCTTGTGAGCAATACAAAATATTCATCATTAATGTATTATATTCAAACTAGAAACATGAAAACCTCAATTAGAAACATATTGTTATGGGATGTGTCTCATATGTAGCATCAAATGATCTTTTTCAATTCCATTTGTGTGAAAAAATCTCCATTGAAGATACAAACCATGTTGAATTGATCACAAGTCAATGTTTGATGAAAAAGTTAGAACAATATAATTCCAAGGCCTCATTATATATCTTAAACATGATGAATTGTAATGAAATGGGGTATATTTATAATGAACTTGGATCAATGATTACCCTTCATCTTGAAATCAAGATGAACAGTTAAAAGTGAGTCTTCAAATGTGTAAATGGATCATCACATGGATCAGTAATGTGAACCCTTTATATTAATTAAGATGAAGGATGGAGGATGATCTTTTAAAATATCAAATTAGATTTGATATAAGCCCTTCATTTTGTTTCCAAGATTAACGGTAGAGAGTCATTCCAAATAAGACACATGGATCACCAATGTGGCCCTTCATCTTATTTCTAAGATGAAGGGTTAAGAATGCTCTCACACAAGATTCATTGTGGGCCCTTCATCTTGTCTCCAAGATAAAGGATTAAAATTAATATTGTGTATTAATTCACTTATCAACTTAATTACATCATAAAATAATATTCTAAAGCATCTCAAAATACTTTCTTTGCATGAATATGTCCTTTTTGGAGGGAACATGAGGAATTAATTAAATGAAAGGAAATTATAAATATATTTACAAATAAAAATATAATTTAGAATAATGATTTTTATAAGAGGGAATTAACTATATTAATTGATTAGAGAAAGAGGAATTGTTGAATTGACTAGAATAAGATAATTAACTAGATAAATTGACTAGAAGGATAATTAAATAGATAAATTTACTAAAAAAATTAACCAGGTTATGTGTAATTTTAGGAATTCATTATATTTTTCAACTTGAAACAAAAATGATAAAAATATAGTGTCTACAAAAATATCAAAAAAATTGAATGAACATGACACTCTAAGCCTAGCCACTAAGATTGAGCAAGATCAAACAGAAGGTGAATCAAGTATAAAGTAATCAAAAATGTTATACCTTCCTTGAAGACTCTTTTGCTTATTGATTCAAAGAGATTTGTTCTTAGCTTTTAGATTAGATATCTTTGGAAATATAAGCTCCATCCATGGGAAAAAATTCCCCTTGTCTATACTTGATTTTCCTTGAGAATTACATGAAGAAATATGAATCTCTAGTATGATTTTGACATAATAAGTTTAGTTAAAGATAGTTTTTATATAATAGAGGGATGACCTTCAATTTATAGCTTATTTGAACTAATGAGGACCATCCATCTTGATCTTCAAATATATGGATAAGAATTAATCCTCGCCCTCATCAATTTTGGAGGTCGGAAATTTAAGCTTCCATTTAAGGAAATTTGGAGTGTGGAAGAGATTTGGAAGATATGTTCAATCATGATTACTTTAAAAGTATATAAGAGGGTGTAATAGGGAGGAGTGTGGAAGGTTTAAGAGAGTGTAAGAACTTTCTTTCACTCCTCTCTTTTATCTTTGAATTTTCCATGTGATGTCACCAAGATGAGGTAGTAAATGTCTTTTTTAATTTTAAATAATAAAAATTTCCAAAAATCCATGGTGTTTTGCATTAGATGAATGTTTAGGTTATTTAGTCAAGGTGATTAATTGACAATTATAAAAATTGGTGTGTTTTTAATGTTCATTTGTCCAATTAAAATGTTCATTTAATTTCCCCATGATAAAACTTGAAAATGGTCAAGGCCATTTTGGGTGCACCTTATATAATTATTGTGACACTATAGTGCATACCCCACTTAGAAATTTGTCATTTTAAAATTAGGTTAAATCAGTAGTTATGTGGGTAAATTTGATCAATTTATGATTTCTATCTAATTTTGCATGTGATTGTAGAAAGGTGTTCTAATTGTAGTTTAGAAATGGAAGTGGTGAAAATGAAGTGTCTATATTTTTATCTTGTTTGATAAGGAATTGTGAGACATAAACAAAGTAACCTCTTATCAAAGAATGAAAAAATTTGCTAAGAAGTTTAAAAATTAGATAAAAAAATTTAGTGACCCATGATGCCCCCTCAAGAGGGAATGTAGGGATGAAAGACATGGATGGGTTCATGAAAATGAGAGGAAGGATCAATGAGGAGATGGAGATTAACCCATTGATGAGATTAATCAAAATGATTTAATTCTTTCATGTTTTGATATCCACTAATGATAGATAATAAAATGATTGGCCCCAAATAGGGGGAATTGAGAAGGATTCATCTGAAGATAAGTAACACACTTAGAATTTACTCAAATAGTGTGAAATTTGTAGGCTTGGATTTATAATAAAGATAAATTGACTGACTAATGAGTTTCCCTAATAGGGTGGATATGATTAGTGCTTAGAATTATTAGTTAATTTATTCTCATTTCTTGTACTGTAAAGGGTATGTGACTTGGTATGAGATATTTATATTGGTTCAAGTTAGAAAAATGTTAGGAATTTTGGTATACACTCATTTTTAGATGTATCATGAGTAGCATATAAATTATTCATTTTATTTAGTTGATTTTGTTGTGAGTAGACAAGGAGATTTATTATTGTGAAATTTCTAGTTAGACCTCTAGTATTTATTTTTTATTTTGCATTTGACATTATGAACCATAATGATAAAGTAATCATGATGGCATTGGATGTCATAAGCATAATAACTTGATTTAAGTGAATATTAAAAAACTAGGGTCAAGATATTGAGAATTAAGACCTAAGTGTAAAACATAATTCAATAAACCAAAAGGCAATTGACAAAATAAAAATAAAAACATACTAACAAGGAAGCAAATAAGCACACAAAAACACATACTCGAAAAGAAACAAACAAGTAACTAATTAACCATTGGTGTGTATGTAATAATAAGGTGTTACTAGTAGGAATTTCCCCAAGGGAAAGAGACATGTCAGATGTAGACTATTGGGAAATTTGGTATAAGAGGAATAGAAGAAGAGGAAGTGGCCAAAATGACCTGAGATGCCCCATGCATCAAGGCATCACCTACATAGTCCATTGTGGACTTCAGGCCAGTTGTAGTTCTCCTAGGAAACAAGATAGGAGGAATGGTAATGACAAGAGATAAGGGGTAATTAATAGAATAAGAGGGGAGTGGATCATAAAATGGTGAGATAATTTAAATAAATTGGCTCACAAAATAATGAAGGTGTTGAATTATTGGGGAAATAGATGGTGAAAGATTGGTTGAGTTGAATCAAGATGCCCTATGCATCAAATCACTGCCTACATAGTCTATGAAAACCTTAGGCTGATTTATTTATCACATTAATGTTAGGATAATGAAGAGATGGTGATGGTGAATGGAAATGATCATGATAAGATAAGAGGTTCCCACCCAAGAAATAGTCAGAAAACAAAGGGAGGATTTTTCACATAGGCTTCTACGTAGTGCTATCCAAAACTTGACCAAGGGTCATTGGTTGAATGGGATGACAAATGGTTTAAGTATTATTTGGATTTATATCTCTTGTGGATATTTTAAACTTTTTTCTAAATTTTTAATTTTTAGGATTTTTGGAATTTTTCAAGTGTTTAAGGTGTTTTGCAACTTTATATCTTTTATGGATATTTAAGGCCCTTTTTTAGAAAAATGTATTTACAAGAATAATTGATAATTAGGATTCATAAAAGGATATAAAAAAAACATATAATGGAACCATATAGCAAATTAAAAAGTAATTTTGGGTAGGGGCTCAAATGATAGACTCATAAAATGATGAGAGTGTGGCTTAAAATGTTCTCAAAATGGTGATAGTGTGGGTTAAAATGATCAAAAACTAGAGAGAATATGCAATAGGGTGATTGAACTAAGCTCAAAAACTTAACACTACCTACATAGTCCAAATGGACCTCAAGTCATTTTAGTTCAACATAGATTGAGAGATACTACTAATCAACAATAGGTTTAGGTAGGAAAATGGCAAAGTGGGGTTAATGGCATATGATTTGTCAAAAGTTACAAGATGAAATATTAGGGAACATAATGCATAAAAACCATGTTGAATTGATTTGAGATATTTCTTGGAAGGATGTGCTCATGATGACCAAATCTGATTATCTATTGAATCTTCATCTAAATTTGGCATTTAAATTTATTTAGTGTACCTATGAACCAAAATCAAGATCGAGGTGGTAATGAGATGTAGGAAGGAGGTTAGGAGGGATTGAAAAAACTATAAAGGGAAAGAAATGAATATTATAAGACTTTCTCTTAAGCATGGGTCCTCATAGACATTGGTTGATCAAATAAAATTTAAAATAACTTGAGATGCATAATATTCCTAGGCTCATCTAGCTCTTGCCCATCTAATGTAGCAAACATGTATGCTCCAAATCCATAGTTAGTTGTAATAATGAATGGTCCTTTATAATTAGGCTCAAAATTACCGTTTTTCTCAATTTACATTGATATTTTTTTAATTATCTTTCAACATAATATCATCAAGTGCAAACTCTTTGGGTTTGATGTACTTATTATAGTTATAGTGTAACATGTTTTGATATGCTTGGAGATTATTCAAGGTAAATATTCATTTTTCATAAAGTAGTTATCATTTATGCAACCAAACTAATCTATACTCATCATTGTCAATGAAATCTTTCAATGAAATTTTCAAGGAAGCCAACTCGATCTTTATAGCGATAATAACTTTAGTTACATAAACTAAAGAATACAATGTGGCTCTTATTAGGGTTCAAGTATTGGTATGGTAGGCCCATAGGGTAGGAAATTATTTCAAATTCCAATCATGGCTAGTGGTAATAATAATATTTTTAAGGATTTAGACAAGGTTATTATTACATGACTTAGCTTTGCCATTGATTTGAGGAAAATAAGAAGTGGAAAACCATTGTTTGATATGGTACTTGGCACAGAGGGCTTTAGCATCCTTATTTTTAAAGGATCCACCATTATCAAAAATGATGTCAGAAGGAATCCAAATTGGAAAATAAGGTGATTTAAAATGAATTTGTAAATTTACTTACCATTTATGTAAGTAAGGGGAAAGGATGCAACCCACTTATTAAATTACTTTATTGCAGTGAGGATGTGTTTATGGACATCTAAAGAGTAGGATTGATTTTCTATATGAGATCGAGTCCCCATTTGGAAAATGGCCAAGTATTGATCAGATAAAGTTCTCAAGCTATAACATGAATGAAATTGGCATGTTTTTAACAAGGCACACACTTCTTAACATAGGCACATGCATTTGCTTCCATGGTGGGCCAAAAATGCCATGTATAAAATAGTTTCTTAGGAAGGACCATTCCATTGGTGTGGGCCCTGCAAATCCCTTTATATACTTCTTTAAGCACTAACCCATATTTTTATGAATTTAAACAATGAATTAGAATTCTATCATATCCTATATGATAAATTTTAGCATTAAGTAAGGTATAAAGAGAGGATTTATGAATAAAGGTTTTTTTATTTATTGTAGGAAAGGTTAGTAAGAGTATTGTGGTCATGGAGGTAGTCATGTAAATCATGGTACCAATGTCAGTTGGGACCAATAGTATCACATACCATTTTGGCTGTGGAACATTCATGAGCTAGTTTCAAAATATGTTCAATAAGGAATTGGTAATCTAGAATGTGATCTATGATTGTTATCAATGAGCCAATTATTACCTTTACATTTTTATTCCTATTACTTGACCTCAATAGCTACTCAAATTAGATATGTGCAAAGTTTTTATTAATACTATCCACCATATTTTTGTAAGGTATGATATTTTCATCTTTAGTTTGGTACTAATTAGCCACCTAGATAATAATCAACAAAAAATTCCCATGAACATGCAATTACTTAATAGTCAATTATACTACTATGTGGAGCCCTATAATGAGTGCTTTATATTCTACTATAATTTTTGGTACAAGTGAAATGAATATGGAAGGCTTTGGGAATAACATCCCCCTATAGTGTTATGAATATAATGTCAACTTTAGATCCATGAGATGTGTATGAATAGTCAAAGTAGATTATCTAGTGATATGATTCATAAGATATTTCATCAGGAGTCAAGAGTGACTTGTGAGGTAAACTAAAAGTGAGTGGCTTAGTATCTAATAAGGGTGCTTTAGAAAGTTGATCTGAAAGTAATTTCCCCTTAATTATTTTTTGATTTACATATTCAATTTCAAACTCACTCAAGATCATGACCCATTTGGCCATATGGCCAATCAAAACTACCTAGGAAAGTAAATATTTGAGCATGTCCACTTTGGAAATAACAATTTTTTTTTTTGATCATGTAATGTCACAAATTTTGGGTTTTGAATACCAATATTTAGCATGATTTTTCAATTTTCATATAGTTGTGTTAATAGGAAACCAATGTTCTACTTAATAATATATTGTTATTTTTTTCCTTGATCATCATGTTAGGCAAAGAGTTCCCCAAAGGAATTTCATGTTTTTGAAATGTAAAGGAGTAATGAATTCCTAAGAATTAGTGGAGCTAAGATAGGTGGATTTGTCAAATACTCTTTCAAATGTTGAAATGCTTGTTGATAGTCAGTTTTACATAAAATTGTGGTGCCATTCTTCAAAAGTTGAGTGAAAAGATGGCATATTTTTACCAATTGTGAAATGAAGCATCAAATGGATTGTATTTTTCCCTATAAACTATGGAGTTATTTTAGACTAAAATGAGGATGCATTTATGTAATGGCCTTAATCTTGTATGCATTGACTTTAATCCCCTACAAGAGACAATGAAGCCTAAATTTTTTTTGTAAGTGATTCCAAATACACACTTATTAGGATTAATATGCACCTTGTATTCATGAATCATTTCAAAGATCCCTTTTAACACTTATAGATGGCTTGTTCTAGTTTTGTATTTTCTCAAAATACCATCCACATAGTCTTCGATAACATCATGCATCATGTCATGGAAGATCAAATTCATTACATGTTGATATGTAGTAATGACATTCTTGAGGCTAAATGACATTACTTGATAATATAACATCCCCCATGGAGTGTTGAACATTATTTTGTGTTAGTCTCTAGATACTAGTTTTTATTTGATTATACCTTGAGAATCCATCCATAAGAGATAACATCTCATATATTGTTGTGTAATTTTTTATCATATCAATTTTTGGAAAATTAAAATCATATTTTGGATATGCTTTATTAATATCTCTAAAATTTGTACATATGTGGACTCCTTGTGGCTTCTTGTTAATTATAATGATGTTTGATATCCATTTTGAATAGTCTATGGGATTAATACATCATGCCTCCAATAATTTTTCTAATTAATTTTTTACTAGTATGGAAGTATGAGTATGCATTTTTATTATCTTTTATTTGAGTGGATTTGCATCTTGGTGTACAAAAGGTGATTTAAAACTAAATAAGGATCCAATTTAGGCATATCTAAATAAGATGAGGTAAAAATATCAATAAATTACTAAAGGAGGGAAGTAAGGAGCTCACATTCCTATTTATTTATGGATGCTCCAAGTTTGATCAATTTAGGATCATCTGGGGTTCTAATGTTTATCTCTATCATATCTTCTATGAGCAGTGTGGGATAATCTTCTAGAATAATTGGCAATGAGGTGCATTGATCGTATTCATCTTTTTATGGCTCAACTAGCTCATAAATATCACCCATGTATGAAAAATATAAATCACCAAACATTGGTAAAGGCCATTTAGCAAAGGCATGCAATAAATCTTGAATCAATTTTTCAAAATACTTTCTATTATTCTAAAATAATTCCTAACTAGCATGAGTTTATTGGATAAGTTTTACCCTAGGCTTCATTTTAAAGAGGATGAATTTCCTCATCTAATGGTGCTTGACCAAAAATCACAATGGGTCTCATCTTTTTATTTACTATTTTCCTAGTCTAAAAGTGCCTCAAAGAGGTTTTCACTTTGGAACCTCAATGTTTCATTTTAATTATTTTTTCTTTTTTTTTATGACCAAGGAAATCCACCTACTATATAAAATAAGTGGTAAGGTCCAATGTGATGGTGAATCCTTGATTATGATCACCAATCAAAAACTATCTCTGAGGCCCATGAATTTGTAAATTGCCTCCTCATTCTAAAAATCATCCAATGGTATATGTGAATCTTGTTGGTCCCAATCAATAAACTTAGGGTAATGGAGGAAAAATAAGATAATTATGAGTGATAGAGGTAATGGTAAAAATGTTATTGGGATTAAAAATGTTGTTATTAGTTAAATCATCATAGATTCTATAATAGGATTGCACATCATTGTTAGCATTTCATCATTCTAAGGTAAATTGATATCACTCTCGAGATCTGAGGGGTCACCCCTAGGTATTTTATATCCAATATCTCAAGTTCCTTTGTATTTTTTAGTAGATACTAGCTCAATAGGACCTTGTTAATTTTCCCCAAGCCTTTGCATTCATAAGATCGATTATTCATTATTCTATTTAGAATATGATACTTTTTTCTTTGATAGCAAGTAATAAAGTCATCTTTGTACAACCATGAGTCATCATCACATTTGATCTGTTCTTGGTCTTGTGTAGTAGTTTTGACAAAATTAATAGGTCCTTTTTGGCATGACTCAACCTTTTTATGCCATTATATAATGACACTCTTCACTTTGGGCCTACCATTTGATTTAGGTGTTTTAGTAAAATTGACTATATATAAATCATTACCAATTTGGTTTTCACCATGGCCTTTATCTATAATGATAAAATGAAAGGATATTTGAGGAGGCAATGAAAATAAATTAGATGCAAGAGTACTTAGATCCACATAATTTGACTTGAGAGGTTGAATAACTACCTATTTCTTCTTTTTAAGAACATGATGTAGGCCAAGATAATAATTTTCATTTTCATACTTTATTTCAAGATGGTTACAATAATATTATATTTGTAAATCATTAGGTATGGTGACCTCAAAGCCTTAATGGGGGAATTTATACATTAATTTATGGTGGAAGGCACTACATGTACTTCATGTATATAATGATATATGTGTAGCCACTACATAGCTTAACACACTCGTTATTTGTATTATTTTAAAGAGATCACACCTATCATGTAATAATGCACACTCCTTTTCATAAATTTTTCTCATAACCTTATGCACAATTACCAAACCTGCTCATAAGATTTCATGAAACATTCACCTCAAATCATAGACTATGCACTCTACACTACACAACACCCTACACTTCATGTTAATCTGCTCATGGACTTACCTACTCCTTTGTGTTCCACTTAAGTTAACCATGTGTCAACCTACCCTGATTGCATGATTCAAAATTTGGAATAATTATCTATTAGTTTCTAATTGAAGATCATGGCATTAGAAATCATTAAAGATAGCCTAGACATTTACTATTCTTATCATTTTTAACTACCACATCTGATAGGATATTGGTGTACTTATTAACATCCTCTTTGGTATTTATATAATATTTATCACTAATATTTTAATATTAATGTTAAATATATAACATATGCATCTAGTTAACAACAAATCTAAACCAATGCCATTTATGTAGTTGTAATATAGATAGCTTATTCTTTGCATCTAATCTATATAAAAACACTATATACATTGTAATCTATACTCCCTATTCTTTAATTTATGAATAAAATTTTCATTTCCTACAAGTAAAACTTTTACTCCATTGAATGTATGTTTGATTATTCTTCCTAAATACTCTTTACGCATTCATTCTTTACAACCAAACTTAGTTTTTCCCTGCACACTCAATATTAGGCCCCATGGTATGTATCATTAGTATCAGATCTAATATGAAGATTTATATTAGATCTTTACTCTACCCCTTCCAATACATATAACCACATGAGAATAATTAGAGATAGAAGGTTCAATAGTCAGTTTTATTTCAAAGATTCCAAAAGAACATCATAATAAAAGAAAGATGATTAATGTTGAGAATCAACTTGAGGTAACTCCATAAGTTTGAAGGATCATCACCAAAACCCTAGAGGCACAGTTTATCAAAATTTTCAATAAGTTATATGAGTTAATTATTCATCTCAACCCAACACCTTCCCATTCATATCAATAGTACACTCCATAATAGTTTTAGCAATAAACTCCCTTCAAAGTATAATTCAATCTTGACATCCTTATATTCAAAGGAAAAATCATTTAAAAAATAGTGGATTCTTGGATTCAAAAACTTGAGGTGTACTTCTTAGTCAACTACTTCACCAATGTTGATAATATCACCTTCATAGTATTGAAGATGTCAGCTCTAATTGTTCACTAGTGGGAGACCTTTAGTGCATAACATGCATAGGAGTGTGTTTTATTTGAATCAGGGAAGAATTTTATTGATGAACTAAAGGAGGTATACTACCCTCTAAAACACTTTGAATATAAATACATCAATTTCCAACAACTTTAACAATATAAGGATCAATCAGTGGAAGGCTAAACCAACACATTGCATGATTACTTTACATTCTTGTAAGATAGCTTGAATGAACAACATAGGGTGTTGAATTACATCAATTGACTCTCACCTTATATACATGTGAATTTTGAGCTCTTTACTTTTGACACCTTAGGATAAGCATATAGTAATGCCACTAAGATTGAATCTAAGGAAAATATGAAGTAATGTACCACCTCTTCATCCAACATAGTGCGCAAGGCCCAACTTTTGCATAACTTCACATCATAACCCCTTACACATAAGCATTAGCATTATTTCAAAAGTGAGTATCCTTAGAAGAATACACACCACTCAAAGGATCTTTCACCTCTTAATTTAGACAAAGGAAATAATAATTCTAGTGATAAGTGGTTCCATCACCATTACTCATCCACCCATAACAACTCTGAATGCAATGCACAAAAGTTATTACTCAAAAAAATTTCATCAGGACTTACACCAATGGGTAAAATTGATCTATATGCCTCTTATCTAATCACCAACACCACTATGATCGACATCTATAAATAACATGAACATATCTTCCACACCAAGATCTAGGTGAAGGGTCAACCTCTCCATGTCATAATCAATAATGGTAGTCAAAAAAAACATCATTGTGTAATCTATAACTCAATACCTTAGTATTACCACTACTATTCACCCTAAGCCATATTAGTTAGGGTTATTATAGTAGGGAAAGATATACAGGTTTGATGATAGTGAGCTTTTCAATATAAAATTAGGCCTATAGAGGATAATGTCACTTATGACATTACACCTTTGGAGGTTTATGACATATTTATAAGGAGACTATGAGGCTATATATCAATCCAATCACAATGTTGGACCATATATGCACAATATCATTTCTATCACATGTCTAAATCAGCACCCATAACCAAAGTTACCTTGGTATTTACTACGCAATGTCATAAACATGTCTCACATGCACATAAGTCCATGTTGATCATGCTTCACCCTGACACACCTATGTATCAAGTAATAAATCACACACTAGTAGTGTGTATCACTCACATAATGTCATAATAGCATAATTTGAAAAGTTACTAGAGTAGCATAGTGAAGTCTTTATAGATCCTGAAGGCCTTCTAATATATTGTTCACTAAAAAACTACATTGATTTGGTCTTTTGATCCCCTCTTATGATTAAGCTCTTGTATCATAGATTAGTTTTAGATAATGACAAAATCTAGCACTAGATACAAGATATCTTTAATTAGGGTAAGATCAGGCCTAGATATTCACCTTGTGGGATATTGATAGTCTTCACACCTAAGAAAGATGGGTCTTAATAACTCTACATAGACTTTCTTGTACTCAAAAAAATAATAGTGAAGAATTGGTACCCACTACCATGCATTGGCGATCTTCTAGACCAAATTTGAGGCACTCAATACTTTACAAAGATCAAATTAAAGTTAGGTTACCATTAGGTTCTATTTCATCCTAAAGACATTTGGAAAATAAAATTCAAGACATGAGAGAGATTATATGAATGATTAATCATGCCTTTCGGTGTAACCAATGCACCAACCACATTCATTTTCTTGATGGATTATCTACTCAAGACTTTTTCCAACTCCTTTATCATCACATACTTAGATGACTTTATCATCTTTATCAAGACTTTGGATGATCACTTAGAGCACATCTCTCATGTCTTTGACACCTTGCATCAACACAAATTGTAATCCAAATTAATAAATCATGCATTCAATGTTGCATACATTTAGTATTTAGACTACATCATTGATCACATAAGCATCCATGTAGATATAAATAAGATCAAATTGATCTAATATTGGCTTAATCCATGTAATATCACATAATTGAGGATATTTTTTGGACTTTATAACTTCTACCATAGGTTTATCCTTGGTTTATTACATAAGAAAGGGAAGGATAATAAGGAATTATATTTCTTTAGTTAATGTTTAATTCCTGCACTCATCATAATGCTTAACATGCATGACCATAACTTCTTAGATTGGGTACCTCTCTACTCAGATAACCAAGACTTCATAGTAACTTACACTAGTCTAGAGCAAGGTAAACAAATTAAGGCATTCTACTTATTTGACTAGCTTCTCTACAGGATAGAACATTTATGTGTTCCTAATGGTGCACCTTACCAATGACTCATTTGAAAGGTTTACTATGCCATGAATTTGGCACACTTTAGCATGATAAAGAATCCATCCATATTGTAGTCAACTTTTATTGAATACACATACACACAAACATGGAATACCACATCAATTCTTACATTCTTTGTTGCATTTCCAATCCTATGAATATGAAGCTAGGAATTTACACACCTCTATCAGTTCTATCCACACCATGGGAATATATCAACATGGATTTCATGAATGGGTTGCCTATGATGAGATGTTATCATGATGTTATGTTTGTTGTAGTGGATAGGTTTTCTAAGATGATTATCATGGTCAAATGAAATAAATAAATTGATGCAACCGACACTACACAAGCTTTATTTAACCATGTTTGGGTTCATTTTGTTCTTCTAACATCCTATCATTTTTGGTCAAGATCCATGCTTTATAAGTTAAGTTTGGAAAGCATTATGGGACTTTATGGGTACATAGCTATATTAGTCGATATATTTTCACCCATAGATAGATGGGAAAACTAAAGTGGTAAGTCACACAATTGTTCATATTCTATAAATCTAAAACTATGCACATTTTCACACTTAGGATGATAATATCTTGTACATTAAACATGACTAAAATATATCTTTTCACATCTATATGGGTCATAATACATTTTAGACATCTCCTTGGTTTCAATTTTTGACACCTATAGACGTTTCCTACCATGTACTTGTCAACACTAAATCATGCACATAGGAATGAGAAGTGGATAAAGTTGAGAAGTTTTTGTGACACATCTAGTTTATTCATTGACAAGTTTATCAAATCCTCTCTCGCACACAAGTAAAGTATAATAAGTACCATGACACACATCACACACCTCATGCATTCCAAATTGGTGATAAAGTTTAGGTGTAATTTTAAAGGAATAATTCAAAGTTCCACACTATAATATCAATAATTTTACCTATGGTACTTATGTCATTATTCACATAGATGGTTATAACACCATTATTCTTGATCTACCTCCATACTTTGGCATGCACCCAATATTCAATATGTAACTTCTCAAGTCTTACAATCTACCACTTCTTGAGCCAACAATGACACAACATCATTCCTATTTACATACTAAACACTTGCACCCTACATATAAGGATCATATCATCAAATTAATAGACACAAGTGTAGACACCTAAATCTAGCCACCAATGACCATCAATCAAGATTTTGACTACTTTCCACCAAAATACACAATTTGGCCTAAAATCACTAAAACACATTACATGAGTTGAAATTATTATATTCAAGTGCCAATTTTTTCTAGGGTATCATTAAATGGGGCAATGCAATTTATGAAGTAGTTAACTTTGATCAGATCATTTTGAGTCAAAATGACATTTTCACACCTGGGTGCTCTAGATTGCTCTTTTATATCAAACTTCTTATACAAGACATGTGCCTTTGTTATTTTTCATTGGTAACATCCTAAATGGGATAACTGTTCCCACACATATAACATCAACTTCCAATTATAATCTAGTCAAATTTTGAGCCAATAATATGACATTTTGACCAACTTGATTAATTTGTGTATAAATTGCTAAGGTTTTGCATCAAAGTTGACTAATAATTTTTAAGTATAATTAAATCAAATCAAGAGCTTAAGTTAATTTTACATGAAACTTGTTAAATAAATCTTTATTGGAAATTGATTGTCATTAATTGCATCATTCAAATGACATCATTTAATAAAATGCATAAAATATTTCATCAAGCCACCCCATAATTCATTAAGACCATCCAGGACTCTTAAATTCCTCTTTTTCCCAAATAATGATGAGCTTATTTATGAATTTTAATTGCATAATTGAATTAATCCTTAGCCACACGTCTTCATCTTGAGATGGATGGTTTAGGTTGATTCTAACCATTTTTGAAAATCTATAAATAGGAGGCCTTGTCTATTGAATTTGAAGCTCTCATATGCCAAACTTATAATGCACAAATGCATTAAAAATCACTACATTTTAGTGTTATAATACCAAAATATTGAGCCAACCCAAGCCAAGACAAATCCAAACATGGTGTCAAGGAGAGATGGAGGTAGCCACACTTCATTGATGCAAACTTCATGAGCACAAATGGAGCAAACCAATTCTACAAGCTATTTTGGAGCATCCAAGGAAGGTTAAAGAAGGTTTCCTTTGCATTTTATTTGTAATTTTCATTATAGTCTTGTTAATTAAGCTCCCCCTAGTGACTAGGCCTAGAGATGTTATGCTAATTAGTGTGTTTCTTTTATTTATTTTTTCATTTTGGAACTAACACGACACTAAAAATCCTCTCTTGATTCAAATTCCTAGTTCACAATAAGTATACACCATGATACACATCACATTTTTTGAGTGGTTAAGGTTGGACAATACGTTGATTAAGTTAAGTGTTATACTTATCAACAACTTTGAGTGTAGTTTCCTCAACTACACACCAATGTAATGGATACTATTAGTCTTCAAAAAATGGTGAATGATCCATGTATAACTATTGCATAATCAAACACACTCCTCATTTGTAATATTTTACATAGTTTGTATCTTTCATGCAAACATGCATACTCATTTATTCTAATTTTTCTCATAACCTTAAACACAAGTCCCACACTTTTTTATAGACTTTCATGAAAATTTTGCCATAAATTTTAGACTTTTCACTCTGCATGACATACCCCTATGAACTTCAAAGGCATTTGCTCATAGACTTGTTAGATCATTTGAGTCCCACCTCATTGAAACCATGTGTTGTCCTTCCCTGATTGCATGATTCATAATGTGGCCTAATTATCCATTATCTACCAACCAAATATCACAAGATTGAGAATTGTTGAAGATAACCTAGACATTAACTATTTAAAATATTTCTAACTACTACATCTGATAGGATATTAGCATGCTTATCAACATCCTCCTTGATATTTATACAATAATTATCACTATTCTTTTATTTTACATGTTAAATATGTAACATATTCATCTAATTAACAACACAACCAAATCAATGGCACTTACATAATTTTAACATAGTTATCTTGCTCTATGTATCTACTCTATATAAACTCACTATACATATTATAATTTGTACTCCCTATTCTTTTATTTATGAATAGAAGTTATATTTATTATAAGTAAGACTTTTGCTCCATTGAATGTGTGTTTGATTATTCCTCTTGAATACTCTTTATGCCTTCACTCTACATAACCACACTCAGTTATCCCACACAAACTTAGTCTTGGGCCCCATGGTGCAGATCATCTAAGGTCATCCAAGGATTAAGTTGTACAATATCTTTATATCAAGAACATGGAAAAGGGTATCATGGTTTAGGAGCCTAATAATAATGGGTAAGTAAATGGTGCCCTATGATTCTCATCATTATCATAGGCCTTGATGGTAAAACTATCTAGTTGAAGATCCACTATAGTGTAGCCCAAATGTTTGACCAACTTCAAAGCCACAACATGTAGACTCAAACCATTATCTATGAGGACACACTTAATATTATGTTTGTAAATTATTACCTCTATATAAAGTGGATTATTATGAAGAGGACTAAGGGATGACATATAACTTTGGTCAAAATTAAGTCTTTGGCCTGGGGCCAAATGACTCACAAGAATTTGAAACTTGTCAATGGAAATCTCACTTGGTACATCGATCAACTCAAAAACTCATTCAATATATTTTTATGGATGTTTGAAAAATGCAAATGATCTAAGATAAAAATTTGCACTGGTGTCTTTTGTAAATGTTCCACAATTCTATATGGATTATTGTTAGTAGAAGCAGTAGGTTTTTATTTTTGAGGTGAAGGGCCTTGAATGTGATTATTAGAAGAAGGAGGTGCAAGACCTTGTATTTTAACCTTTGAATGTTAAGTTATGATTGTGTAACCCCAAGTTGGTTGGGGGTTAATATAATTAGAATAAGGGGAATTGGGGCTTGGACTGGTTACTCTTGGTCATTAGTTAACATTAGCACCATTTCAAGCCAAAGAGGGATTATCAGTATACGGGGGAGGGGATCCTAAAATAGATAATGGTGGATGTCAGGTATTATTGGTTGTTGGCTTATGATTTATCTTGATAGTGGCTATAAAACCACTATTAATACAACCTAAAACACTATTATAGTCATAACAAACATTATTATAGATGACTTAGATAGAATAGTGTCCTAACTTTCATTTTGATTAGTTTGTTTCTACTATTGATTATGTCCTTAATTCTGATTATTGGGAGGCCTTATCCAGTTTTGAATATTGGTTTGTCATTAATTCTTATTATAATTGTTAGAGTTATGTTTTTTAAATTGATTTTGATAAATACCCAAATTTTAATTAGACATTGAGGCCGTATTGTACAACTTTATTTCACCATTCTCTAGTAAATATTAGATGAAGTGGTAAAGTTGTACACATGTATGAATGAAATGACCATTAACCTCTTGATAATCATAGAACTTATGTTCCTTGTAATAATTAGGTTTAGGTTGGCCTTCTATAAATGGTTTTAGAACTTTCTAGATAATCATCTTAGTTGTAACCAGTTTCTTAAACACTACCTTAATAGGCTTACCAATATTAGTGAGAAATTTGTTTTGGTATTGACCTCTTATTAGAGGTAATATTTACAATGTAAGTGGTTGATTAGGTGAGATTGTTTGGGTAGTAAATGGATGCACCATTAGCACATATCTAGATTTTATTACCACATCCCCTACAACATTTTTGTTCCTAATGAAAGGTTTAGGCTTTTCACATGTACTTACTTGAGCTTTCACAAAATCTTGCATTTCAACCTTATTTTGAATTTGGTTTTGAGAATAGACTTTAGTTACCCATTTATCAATGAGGGATTACTTAATTTGTATCATTTTGGTAATAATGTTGAATAAAATATTTTCATAATAAATTCTAATATTATAGGTTGTCTAGTTGCAGATTGGTAGTAAAGAATATGTCTAATTATTTATCAAGGAGATTGTGTGGGAATCAGTTGGTGAATACATGCCACCATTGTAAATAACTAGAAAAATTATCTCCTCTTCTTTGTTTTAGATTATGGAAACAGAAGGTTTTGAAGGGGCCCCGAAACCCTAGTACAAGGAAAGAAAGAAAGATCATCCAAAACCATAGGCAAAGCCTAAACTACAACAAGGAAGTAGCAAAAATAGGTTTTTAATGGACCTAAAACCACCAAAAAGATTACCAGTCAAAACCCAAATTTAACAGAGATCTGGTTACACCAAAGGCAAAGGATTAAACAAAGAATAGGACCAATTTCATAACCAATGAGTAACCAGATTATTCATCCAGTTCCAATATCATTTTCATAGTTTATTTTCCTTTCATAACAGTATCTTGGGTAGTGGTTGCTGCTAGCATGGCTCCTTTTTGAGTAACCATCTTTCTTGAACTTTGTCTCATCCTTTTGCTAGGTCCCTCCAAGGCTTTGGTCTCCTCATTAGCTCTTTTACCAATATTGACAATAGCAGCACAAATATTGGACATAACTTCCTCCATTTTTATTATGTTGTCCTTAATAAGTTCCCGGAGGTTATTCTCATAGGCTTTGAGCTTGACTGGGATCTCTCTTATCTGATTTTCCATATTGTTAATTTTGTTCCATACAGCTTTCAGGGTATCTTCCATAGTTTCCATTTTTCTTTTGATATCCATAATCTCCCTACACATCCAAGAATCAAATTGGGAAGATGCCTCTGCTTTGCAGTTAACCCAAGTCATTGGTGTGTGTGTTTCATCATTCTATTTTTTCCCTCTCCATTCCTCAGAATTTTTATTGGGACTATTCCTAGTTTCTTCAAAAATATCCTCTCAACCCTTTTGTTCCCGCTCTTTAATTCCAGTTTGAATTTCCATATCCATATCTTGATTATCATCCTGACCTATAGTTTTGTTTTCATTCTTTGAAGCTGGGTCCTCAACAGGGCCATCCTGGACAAATTCATCCTCTGACACTTTCTGATTTTCCTTCGTATCTTTAGTTTTATTTGCAGACTCCTCTTCTATGTTAACATCATCTTTTTCATTCTTCTCAAGACATTCTTCATCCTCATTAGAGTTTGTATCCCAGCTTTCAGTTCCTTCTTCTTCCTCCAAGTTTTCCTCCCTGGGTTTTTCAATTCTCTCCCATTCTGTATCTTCTTCTACATTCTGCTTTTTAGCACTAGAGAGCTTGATTTTGCCTTTCCTATTTACACTTTCACTCTTTCTATTCCCTAACTCCTTGTTTTTCCCCTGTTTGGGGTGCTTTACCATTGCATTATTCTTGCAATAGCCTTCGATTAGCAGAATAAGGCCTTCATGTAGGATAGGGCACGTTTCCTTTTTCCTATGAGCATATAAACTTTGGACCAAGGAGAAGCTAAGATAAAAGGGAGAAGACAAACTTACCTTGTGCCTGAAATGGTTAAGGAAGACAAAATGGAATTTGTGCACTTGCTTACTTCTTCCATCCAAGATGAAATACTCCCTTATGTAGCTTAAGACATCCCTCCATATCCCTTTAATCTAATCCAATTCATAGAAATCCCCTTTCTTGACCAGCTTTTGCTCTTCCTCATCCATTTTGGGGAACTTACAAAAGGCCTCATTCAAAATGCTTGTCTGCTTGGAGAATTTAAGTCCATCCGTAGGCAGCCCTGTAACCTCAGCTATAAAATCCTCTATTAAGTTCACTGTGATACCATGCAGGGTGACCCTTTCATCAGTCCAATTTTTGAAAAAAGCTGTAGTGATATGCGGTTTTGACCCATGGAGTCTTTCCATATAGCTCACAACTTTTCCTTTCTGTATAATTCTTTAGACTTCTTGTTTCTCTTTCCATTCATCACAACTCTTGGGTTCCTGTTTCTGGGGTTCTCCCTTCCTTTCGCGTGCCATTCTCATTTTCTTTGAAACCCAGTTGCTATGGTCTTTACAATGATCCCACCTGCTACCAAATTGATTGGGAAGTTAGCTTTGTTTGTGCTTATTCAGGATCCGCTTCTCACTCTTGAGGGCCTTCCTCTTTAATGATTGTTGTCCTTTCCCTGCGCTGCCACTCTTCCTACTCATTATATTTCTATTACACTCCAATATTTCCTTCCTTTGCGTGGGTTGCATCATGAAGAATGAGCGCCCTCAAATCCATGTTCTTTTCTAATGTTTCATGCCACCTCACTGTTTGACCTGCCCAAACTGCACAATTAGCTAGCCAATCTGCAACACCATTGGCTTCATGAAAGGTGTGGATTATAATCACTTCCTCAAATTTTTTTATTAATGTTTTCATCTCCATTACCTTATCCTCTATGGTCTAAGACACAGTATTTATATTGTTAAGAATATTTATAATATTCAATAAGTCCCCTTCAAGCCACAATTTGGGATATCCTGAGTCCATAGCTATTTTAAGAGTCTGAAGGGCAGTTGTAGCTTTGGTAATGTGGCAATTCAATTTACCAATGGGGATTGCAACAACATCAATTACCTTTCCCATATGGTTTCTCAAAACTCCACCACAACTTGCATTCCCCGGGTTCCCTTTGGCAGCACCATCAAAGTTTCCTTTCATCCATCCTTGAGGGGGAACATTCCAAGTCACTCCTGATCTGGGATTATCAGGTTTACCAATAGGATTATCCATCCTCAATGGATTATCCACTTGGAAAGTTGAGCTTGGATTATTTTGAGATAAAAAATTCTCCTTTAAAGCTCTAATGATGTTATGTCCTACCACCCATCTAGGAAGTTCTTTATTTCTAAAGATTCGGTTATTTCTTTCCTTCCATATTCCCCACCAAATATGGGGAAGAGTAAGTTTCCATAAAAAAGAGCTTTGGGATTCTTTGAGGGTCAGTACCAGCTTTTGAGAGATAATTCCACATTTTTGTGGTGAATCCATGTAATACCCCACAAATTGAGAATCTCCTTCCAAACTAGCTGAGTGAAGGAACAATTCATGAACAAATGATCTCTATCTTCAAGGTCTTTTTTACAAATAATACACCTGTTTACAATATTAATTATGCATTTATGTAAATTATCCAAAGTCAATATTTTGTTTTGGAGAAGGGTCCAAAAAAAGAATTTGATTTTAGGGATGAGCCCCTTAATCCAAGCTCTCGTCCATAACGGTTTGCTACCATTTCCCTTAGAAGTGAAAATGGAAGAAACTTTAAACTGTCCACTTGGCTCATTGTGCCAAACAATTTTATCTTCATGGTTAGAATATAGAGATATAGCATTTAGGGATAATTGAATATCCTTGAGATCTTGATCATAGTCAGTGAGGTTTACCCAAGAGTTGTTCTGCTAGTATTGGTTAACCGTTATTCCCACTCTTTGCTTGCATCTATCTATAACATCTTTATCTTGGATTTCTTCCTGTAACGGTTTTCCTCTTAACCAAATATCTTCCCAGAACTTCACCTTTTTACCATTGCCAAATTTCCATGAGCTTCCTTCTTCTAAAACATGTTTTGTTCCCTGGACTGCCCCCCATATGGCAGAAGGATGAGAAATGTCCGGTGTAGTAAAGAATTCATGGAGTGACTTTGCCTTGAATAAGTACTTGTGCTTCCATATTTTACTCCATTCTTTATTTTCCTAATAAACCCTCCACCCTTGTTTAGCTAAGAGGACTGTGTTCATACTTCTAATTTTCCTTATACCAAGTCCACCATCCCTGACAGGCTTACAAATGTTATCCCATGCTATAAGAGGCATTCTCCTTTTCTCCTCAGTACTTGACCAAAGAAAGTTTCTCTGGATTTTTTCTATAGCTTCAGCAAATTTAGTGGGGATTTTGAAAAGACTCAAAGCATACGTAGGTATGCTTTGAAGACTTGCTTTGAGGAGTGTGAGCTTTCCACCTTGGCTTAGAAGACTGCCTTTCCATCCCGCCAAAATCTTACTAAATTTGTTAATAAGACCTTCCCAAAAAGCTTCAGGAGCTTTCGACCCTAAAGGGAGACCAAGGTAAGAGGAGGGAAAAGAACCTATGGAGCATTCTAGGATTCTTGCTATTTTGTTCTATCTATAATCTAGGGTATTAGTAAAGAATACTGTGCTTTTGTTCCAGTTAATCAGCTATCCAGAGGCAGAGGAATACAGATTTATAGCTTCCTTTAGAATTCTAACTTTTGTGACTTCAGACTATCCCATGAAAATAGTATCATCCAAAAATTGACCATGGGAACATATTAAAGGATACGAAGAGGGTTTCAGGCCTTTAAATAATCCTCTACGAACTAAGTCCCCTAGGTATCACCCCATACTATCAGCCATGATAATAAACAGAATAGGAGAGATAGGATCCCCCTGTCTTAATCCCCTAGACGGTTTGAAAAATTGAGATGAACTCCCATTTACCAACACAGCTATAGAAGTTGTAGATATCAGATATTTGATAATATCAACCACTCTTTATTCAAAGCCAAAGGAAATAAGGCTATTTGAAAGGAATAGCCAATCCACCCTGTCGTATGCTTTAGCTATATCCACTTTCATTAGGAACCCCTCTGTGTTTGAGCTGAATAGTGAGTGAATATTCTCATGCATCATTATAACAGAGTTAAGGATTTGTCTGCCTGGAATGAATCCATTTTGCTGATCAGCTATTAACGAAGGGATCACTTGAATTAGTCTGGTCATTAGAACTTTGGAAATTATCTTATAGAAGGAGTTGCACAAGCTAATCGGTCTGAACTGATCAAGGCATTCAGCTCCAGCCTTCTTTGGAATAAGGCACAGAAAAGTGGCATTAACTTCCTTCAGCATCTGTTTAGCTCTAAAAAACTCCTTCACCACATTGCTGACATCCTTACCTATAAGTTTCTAGAGCTTTTGAAAAAAAACATGGGGAAACCATCTGGTCCAGGTGCTTTTTCTCCTCCTAAAGATCTAACAGCTTTGAAGATTTCCTCCTCCTTAGGAATAGAACATAACATATTATTCTGCTCCTTCGAGATCAATGGAGGAATCACTCATAGAATATCAGCCTGGCTTTTCAAGTTGATGTTTCTATCAGCCTTCATCAGGGAAGAGAAAAATGAGATCATTTCCTCCTTTATTTCCTTTTCCTTTGTTATCTTCTTATCTCATTTTTTCAAGTGATGAATATGTGTTTTCGCTCTGTGTTTCAAAGTGGAAAGATGGAAAACTTAGTATTTTTATCTCCTTCTTTCAACCATTGCACCCTAGATCTTTGTCTCCAAAAGGTTTCCTCCTTAGATATAATGTCTTGATATTGTACCAATTGTTCACTTTCTTCTCTATGGGATTCTGAGGTATATCCATTTTGCTGAATTTTTTCCTAAATTTTACTAATATCCTCCTTGATGGTCTTCTTTTTCTCAAAAATATTTTCAAAACAGTCCTTATTCCATTTCTTAACTTCCTTTTTAACATTCTTGAGTTTGGAGGCAACTCTGAAGAGAGTTGTTCCCTCAATAGGTATATTCCACCATTCTTTTATTTTGCTTTCGAACTGTGGATGCTGCATCCACATCTTTTCAAATTTGAATGGATCATTTGACCGCTGTGAGGATAAGAGGGAAATGATCCGAGCCAATTCTATGGCATGCTTCCAACTTACAAGTATAGTCTTTTATCCAGTCTGGGGAAATGAGAGCCCTATCAAGCTTGGCCTATATACATTCCTTGTCTAGTCTCTTATTGCTCCAGGTATACTGAATTCCTTGCAGCTCCACATCCATTAGACCTTCTTTACTTATAAACTCCATGAGCTCAAATCTCCCTTCCATTTGAATAGTGTTACCACCCATTTTCTCATAATCATAGAGAGGAACATTAAAGTCTCCCATTATAATCCATCACCCATAGTAATCTTTGCTTCTGAGTTTTGAGAGAGTTTCCCATACCTTTTTCCTTTCGTTCCTAGCATTGGGAGCGTAGATATTTACAACATACCATCTTTCCTTTTGGTCAACACTAGTTATGTTGACAGCGAAATTTTTTTTACTTTCCATCAAAATAGAACCAGTATATTGATTTTTTTTCCAAAACATCACGGTTCCTCCCGAAGCACCTTCAGAGCTACTGGCCTTAATGGTGTAATTTTTAAAGTCTTTGATCTATTCTGCTTTCTCTTTACTCATTTTAGTTTCTTGAAGTAGAAGGAGGTTTGGCTTTTGCTCTCTGACAAAATTCCTAACTAAATCTACTTTTTAAATGTTATTTAGCCCCCTAATATTCCAACTAAGAATTCTCATTTATTTTTATTGTTTAGGAGACATTACTGCAGGGTTGCCTGCTTTCCATCTGCTATATTGTGCTTACTTTCCAACTCTCTATTCTTCTTTGCAAATTTTTTCCCAGGTTTATCTGAATATCCTACATCCGGTTTAAATTTGGCTTGCTTTTCACATCCTTTTCCTTCTTTACTCCTAAGAGGACTATTTACTTTCGCACCACCGTTTCTCATCATAATGTGATTAGTATTGTTCTTTTTCTCTCCTTTAATCTTTTGGTTTTTTGAGTTTTTTCCAACCTCTTTCATTTCTCTGCCATTAGGGCCTCTTTCGCTGGAGTGTTATTTTCAGCCTTTGATACCTCCTACTTTTCCCCTATGTGATCTTCACACAAATCTCCCTCTCCTTCTTCTATGTTGTTCTCCCCTTCAGGTAGTACTTCTCCTTCCTCTAATCCTTTATTATCCTTTTCCTTAGAAAATTGATTTTCTAAACTTTGGGTGTTCTGGTTTAGGAAATTAGCTTCTTCTTCTGTTAGAAGATCTAATTTTCTGTCTTCTGATCCCTTCCCCTTCTCTTCCATCAGGGGATCTATTATTCCTGGTAGATTAAGGTCACCCTCTTCTTCTGTTGCAGAGATTTTAACCTTATCTGTGTGTTGGTCAGCTAAAGCATCTTGAGTCTTCCTTATCTTTCGAAAGTCTTCTTTTACCTTCCATATTTTCTTTTGTTGAATATTTATATTATTCCCTTCCTGGTAATTTCTTAAAAGGGGTCTACCCTTGTTGGGACAATTCTTAACCCAATGCCCCTATTTCTTACATGCATAACAAGAATTTGGCAAATCTTCGAAGACAATTTCTTGGGTTTTCTTACCAAGCTTAGAGATTAATTCCACTTTTTTGGGGAGATGGTTCAGGTCTACCACTTTAACATAAATTCTAGTGCTTTGGAGTTTAGTTCTTGAAGTCATGGCGTTATCCACAGCCACTAACTCACCAAATGAACTAGCAATTCCATTGAAAATGTCCTTGTGCTAGAATTCTAATGGAAGCCGAGGTAGTTCTTCCCATATAGGGGTAGTTAAGAAGAATGAGTCTGATAAATCCATTTTTGGTTCCCATTTTTTTATTGTAAGAGTGCTTTTTCCAAAGGACCAGGGTCCTTCACTCAGAATCTTATTCACATCTTCTTTACAGTTAAAGATAAAAGAGAAAAAACCATTCACCATTGGTGCAATGTCTACTTCTCCGCGTACAACACACTTCTTCTTGATCATAGATCTGAGTGAATCTATATTTGGTCTTACTCCTAGAAACTTTCCAACTAGGGTGAGATCCATTGATGATACAGAGAAATCAAGTAGAGGATCTGGGATGAAAATTTGAAACTCACCTTTCTCCCAGCATGATTGAGATGTCACCGGTGGGAAAAGGGATTTCCCTGTCAGTCTTTTCCCAAACAACGATGACTAAGTCCTTTGTACAGGGGCCCCTATCTGTCTTTCAGAGTTCTTTTCTATTTTATAATCGGATTTATCTTTTGCTTTCTCTGTGAGTTGTTCTAACACATTTTTTGATGGTGAATCTCTGGCCCCACTATAGGACTCATTAACAGATGAAAGCCTTCTTGTGTCTACGTCGGTCAGTAAACCTGAAACTCTGCATTTTCCTTCTTCCTCTACTGTACCACCAAGATCTGTTCCTCCTGCCAAATTCTCCCTGTTTCTTTTCCCGCTCATGCCAAATTTAAAATCTCTGGCCATTCCAACTATCTTTGCTTATTATAATAGATAATGTTCATTATAATATCCTTCTTTGGATTCCATTTACACTCCTTTTATCTCCTCTTCTTTGTTTACCATGACACAATTCAAACATATTCACCTCATGTTCTATATTATAGTAAAAGTGTTATGAAAACTTTATAGATAAATCATTGAAGTTATCAACATCATATTTAGGTAAATGGAAAAACCATTCCAAATCTTTCCCAACCAAAATTCAAAGAAATAAGTTAATAAAATACACACTACTATACACCACCACCTAGAAATCAATGAAAAACTCTTTTAAGTGATATTTTCGATCATCTTTCACTTTATATTTTTCAAATTTTGACATCTTAAAATGATATAAGAATGACATCTAAAGATATTTCATATGAAAGGGATAATAGCATATGTTGTCAAACTTGAAATTCTTACCCTAATTTCCTAATTAAATGGTATAAAATGCATCTTTTACCTCTTGTAATTTTTGAAAAGTAGGTAAATATTTAGAGGGTGTGGGTATATATTGTTGGTTATTCAAAGGTGTATTACCTTGACCGAGATAAAGTGGTCATATATAGTATTAGGGCATTTATACCTAATTAGTTATATTAGGAATGTTCACCCTTTGATTATGGTTATATTATTGATAGGGAACTTGTTTTTGTAAATCACTTATTGAGCATGATGTTTTTTTGGAGGGAATTTTGGTTTAAATGGAGGAATAAATTTTGGGGTATTGAAAGGGAATTTTTGGAAATGGAAACGATCATGTTGTTAATTGATAAGATTTTTTTGTATGAAAGGAACTTATTTCTAGTTAGGTGGAATACGTTGGCTTGAAGAGGCACATTGTTGATGAGAATCTATATGTGGTTGAATAATAGAAACATGATGTTAATTATACAATGTATATTAGGGATTGGTTACCACTTGTTGGGGTGGAGGATTGGTCACCACTTGTTGAAGTGGAATATTGGTTACCACTTGTTAGAGTGAAGGATTTGTCACCACTTGTTGAAGTGGATGATAGGTCCCCACTTGTTGAAGCAGAAGGGTATTATCAACTTGGTGTTGTGCCTTAGGCATGTTTATAACTTTTTATTACAAAGTGTTAGGAACATTGGAAGAAAGAACTTGTTGGTGAGATGGAAGAATGTTTTGTTGGATGTTAGATGGAACTTGATGTGGATTGAAATGTGCTCATTAAGAATTATCAACCATGTTCTAGGAATAATACTCTAGGGAATTTGGATTAATATTAGCCAACAAATTACTTTTGGATGTAGGTGTGTTAAACAAATCAATGACTAATGTGTTACTATAAAACAAATTAGTATTGGGTGTAAAATGAACTATAAAATCTATTTGTGGTTTGGTTGGTACATTTATCTCTATAAGTGGTGTATTTTGAATATTGAGAGAAATTAAAGAGTTATCTAAAGTATAAAATACCTTATTAGCCTATTGTATTTGAGAGGCAATGAATTGGATTTGTGAATGTGGGTTGATAAGTGGACCCTTTCTTTTGCTAGATGTTTTGAGGGTTTGCATAGAGGTAGATAAAAGAGGATAATTATGACTAGAAGTATCTTGATTTTATCGTAATTCAAGGAGTGTTTATTCATGAGATATAACCAAATAGCATAAGTTTTCCATTGAAAATCTAGCTAGAAATTTAGCTCCAATTTTTAACAATCTTACAAGGTTATCATGTTTGTTATTGAAAAAGTGCCATGTAAATTTGTCATATCCTTATTTAGATATCATGTTTGAGAAGTATTATTGGTTTTTTCCATGTTTAACACTAGATAGTACATTGGGGAGGTATTGTTCACATTGTTCAGGTTTGATGTTAGATGGCATACTGGTAAAGTATTTTTGGTTTGGGTCAAGTTCAACATTAGATGGCACATTAGTGAGTTATTATTGATTTACCTCTTCTTCAACATACTATTTGTAACTATATGGATTGTAAATTACCTCTTCACCAAAATAGGGGTTATAAATAGTTATACTATGTGTATACTTTAATTTCTTTGGATATTTGATCTTTGCCTTAGGATAAGTGTTAGAACATTTAATTCTAAGTGGATTTAATTGACCTTTAGTGATGGTATAACTAAATAAATAATAATATATTATTTATTTCCATGAGGTGAAAACCTTGTGATAATAAACAATAGAGTTATAATTATTTAATTATTACAAAATTTTAATTAAATTATATTATTGAGATGGATGGACCTATTATTTTTACAATGGTCACATCCCTTGGTATTTCACTATAAATAGGGTCTTACCCATCTTCTAAAATTATTAAAATATGAAATTCTTTTATCATATTCAACTTTCAAAACTTGTATAGGCTATTTGATAGAAAAAGTGAGAAGAGGAAGAATATGTTGTATTGGGTCATGGTTTCTCAATAATTTGAATAATCATCGTTAGTGGGTTTTTTTTACCTCTTTGAGGTTTTCTCATGGTAACTAACTTCATACTATGTCAATTGGTTTGTGTTCATTTATATGTTTTAGTTATCAATTATAATCTAGATCTTATCCTATGTGCATTGTTATATATATTATCTATCAATTTTATCATGGTTTTAGAGCCTGGTGGATGTATATCATTATCAATAAAATTGTATTGAATTAGATATAAATAATTGATATTTTAATGTATTCAAAAGTTTTATTATTCAAATCTTGAGGACTTGTATGGCCATTTCACCTTAAAAAATCTTTAAAAAATTATTTTCAAGGTTCCTAAGGCAAGTTATGTGTCATTAATGTATTGATCTCCAATCACATTTTTAGACAAATCCTCTGTAGATCCCTAAGAAGCTTTCATTTTTTCCATATAAATTTGTCTGGGCACTCCAATGCACTTTTATGGCTTGGGTGTTTGAGGAAATTTCAAAATTAATTATTTTTAGTTCTTTTTTAGCCCAGTTGTTGTTGGAAGAGGTTATATCTTATATATAAGCCAATTGGAAGCCTATATAGATCCTATGAAGGATTTCTCAAGGATAAATAATTTTTATCTACTTGGGGCACCATAGTTAAGCTTGGAAAATTCAAAACAATAAATTATTTATCAAAAACTTTATTTTGAGGGTTGAATCTGCTTCATCTCAAGTTTGTAGGAGCATTGGTAAAATTTTAGACCTTCTAATGGTCTAAAAAAGCTTCTATGAATTCTTTTGTTGATACTATAATGCCATACTTTTTCTTGGATCATGCTATAAGTATCTTATTTTTTTTGCATAGTTGTATTAATTATTTAAAAAATAATTTATTTATTAAAAGTAAAATTTACATGCAAACTGAAAAGGGACCCACCTCTAAATCTAAATGTTAAAAGCTTTAATTTGATTTTACTTTTTGAAAATTACATGCATATATTAATTTATATTTATATTTTTTGTTTATTATGTAAAAAATAGATTCAAAAAATAAATATAATAATTTGCATGTAAATTCTTTAAAAATCTTCTAGAAGGGTTGGTGGTAGTAATTTTACTAAAAAACTTACAACTAAGGAGGTCTCAAGTTCAAAACCCCCTAAAATAAATATTTTTTGACTTGGTCAAATCATTTTTTTAAAATTTAATTTAAATTGAATTCTATTTATTGGTTTGTGTGCTAATTTTTCATGCATCTATAACCCTAGTTGACTTGTAAAACTTGATTTGAATTTTGACATAGTGAATATTTTGTCTAACATAGTCATGTAACCAACTGATCCATAAGTTTTGGAACCTTTAAGACACATATATATGGTTAATTTTGTATTTTTAAGCCTCATACTATTAATTTTATAACTTTTTAAATAATATTGTCTAGGTGGTCATTTTGAGTATGGATCTTTTGACACCTAGTTTTATGCAATTTTAAATCAATTTTTTACATTATTTAGCATATAAATTATGTAATTAAGTATAGTTACACTTGATATTTACTTTATTTTACAAAAATAGTATAAAAACTCATTAAAAGAGTTATTTTTTTACAATTATTCTTACACTAGTGTATTTTTGTAACACCTTATTTTATCACAATCTTTCATAATTTTTTGCTTTGTCTAGAATTAAATTCCGTAATTATTGTGTTTTTACACTTAAAATTTGTTTTACTATCAAATTAAGTCAAAATTCACACTAAAAGGTTTCATTTTAAGCATTTTTTTATTGTCCTATTTAAATGTAAGTTATGGCTTTATCTCATTTTTCCTTTGATAAATCTCAAATGCTTAATGAAAATAACTATAATATATAAAAAAATTCATGATAAATCTAAATTTTTTTCCTACAAGTTGTGAAATATAATCATTGGGATTGAAAAATCCCCTTTTAGATGACATGTGACCCCTAAGCTTACCAATGCATTTCAACAAAAATCATAAGAATCTATGTCTATTATATTGCAGAGTGTTAAAGATGAATTTATTATCCAAATCCATAATTAGGAGTCTCCTAGTGATGTTTGTAAACTCCTTGAATCTATGCACAAGGGCACTCATCTCTTGAATATTATTAAGTTAATCCCTGAATTGCTAACTACACCTATGAAAGGTGATGAGAAAGTTGTGAATTTTATTATTAAAATTAAAAATATTAAAGCTTAGTTAGATGGATGTAATTTTAATTTGATTAAAGATTAATTGATTTATTTTATCATTCAGTTAAATATTTAGGAAAAATTTATAAATTTCATTTCAATTTTGAATTATAATTATCAAACTGAGCAAGATATCTCTAATCTTACCATCTTTTTTGATCTCCTGATTCAAGAAGAATAAGTTATGACCAATTTTGATTCTAAATATAATGACACTCATACATTTTTCACCTTAAATAATGTTTCTAATAATGCTAAAATTAAGAAATATAACCCTAGTTTTGATTAAGTTAAATATGAGAATATGAAATCTGGTAATAAAAATCATAAACTTAAGTCTAATGAGAATTATAATTTATGTGTTCAATTTGGTCATAGAATGTAAACTTGTTATAAAAAAAAATATAGAGTTAACAATAAATATTCTAAAAATAAAAAAGGAAAGAAATATAATCTAAATAAGCAGAAGAATCAAAACACTAATTAGGATAATAATCAAGATCATAATGTTATTACTTTATAGCCTACTTTATTTTTGCTTCAAATGAAAATGAATGAGTTTTATATAGAAATGTATCACCCAATATGAATTATTTATCTAATATTCTATGTGATTCTAGATATATCTTGGAAAATATTCATATAGGAGATAATTCTTTTCTAGAAGCAATTAAGCAAGGAAAGACAAAATTTTCAAATGTTATTATTAATGGTGTTTTCTATGTACCTAAATTTAAAAAGAATTTGTTATATTATTCTCAACTTAAAAATGATAATATTATTATAATTTTGCTTGAATATAGTTGATCCATTATGAATCAATATGGGTCTATGATTGTTGAAGGGGTTTAAAATAATGGTTTATATTTTTTTTCTCCTTGTACTGCATGTTTTCTTTCATCGCATAGTAAAAATGAATCTCAATTATGGTATGAAACAATAGGACATGTTAATTTTATAAATTTATATGATATGTCTTAAAATAATTTTGTTTTTATATTTCCTTCTATCCCCTTTCATCATGAAACTTATGAGGGTTACTTACGTCACTAGTAATTTATTAACCCCTTTCATAAGAATAATGATGTGAATTCCTTTCATCCTTTAGAATTGATTCATATTGATGTTGTAGTATCTCTTAATAGTTATCTATATTATATTATATTTATTTATGATTACACTAGAATTATCTGGTCATATTTCATTAAAAATAAATATGATGTGTTGTCTGAATTCAAAGAATTTAAAGCTAGTGTTGAAATTGCATCTAAATTTTTATATTGATAGATTAAGAAATGATAATGATGGTGAATATATTAGTAAATATTTTGATTATTTTTACATCAGTTGTGGTATTAAAATGGAATTAACAACTCCCTATTCCTCTCAATAAAATGATATTTCTAAAAAAAAAGCACACCATTATTGAGATGTCTAGTTGCATTTTGAAAATGTTCCTTGTATTTCTTATGAGTCAAATACATGAGTACTACTACACATATTATAAATAAGAATACCTACTTAATATTTAAATTTTTATCATAAAAAATACATGTATTCTCATAGAATTTCATTTGCTTTGATAAAGCTATTTTGTTTTTACTTTAAAGATACTAACCATATTGATAGTGTCTCATCTACATGGTATTTTTTTGTAAAAGTATTTAGTTTTTATTCTTGGAAAATACTTATTACAATTATATTATAATGGATATATTTGTGTTAGATGAGAAATCAAAGAAATATATAGATATTATGATTGTTTTCAATTCATATAAGTTAGCATGAATATACATTATATGCGTAACATCATGTTTAATTTGACAAGATGATTATGTTTAGTTATTGCATTTGGTAAAAAAATCATACTCAGTAAGTTTGGATCTTTTATGTTTTTAATTTTTTTAAATGCTTTCATTTTATTAGTGGGTAAATTTCATGATAATATGCTTAGATACTCTCATTTTATTGTTTTATCATTTTATTTTTTAAGCTAACATTCTTATATTCTTCATTTGATAATAAGATATGTTAAGAAATGTAAATTATAAATGGAGTTTATATTATTATCTCTTCGTCATGTACTTTACTAAGAATTCTATTAATACATCTTTAAACTTTTTTGTTTTAATCTCATATATATATGATTGGATGATGGCATTTCATTCTAAAATTATCCATATTTGATGTATGAGAGGTTATACCTAAATATTTTGTTGAATCA